>JAXCMG010000095.1:1187529-1237002 GCA_034642415.1 Podarcis siculus | reverse complement strand
GAAAGAAAGAAAGAAAGAAAGAAAGAAAGAAAGAAAGAAAGAAAGAAAGAAGGAAAGAAAGAACCTGTACCTGGGTTGTTGTTTTTCCACTGGCCTCTATAAAAATTAATAGCTCTAATGTGAAATGTGGACTCTGCATATATGATCCATTAAAGTACACGCTAATCCCAATGCAACTGACATCCGATTTGCTGAGTAACATGGAACCAGAAAAAGGATGCTGTCAAAGCAGACCGTACTAAGGCCCTTATAGCTTGGTCAGTTCGTGTTCATTTCTCTTTTTTAAATATTTCATGTAAATGGAGACCTTTAACAAAAGTCACATCTACTGTGTCCCTACCAGTGCCGGATTTACATACAAGCTAAACAAGCTATAGTTTAGGGGCCCCCTCTCTTGAGCCCCCCCAATTCACTATTAATATACTTCTTCTTAATTGTATTTCAGTTCAACAATTACTTTGATAAAATACATATTTTGCTATGTGCAAATGGCTTTAGATACCTGTTAGGTCCATAAATTAGCATACGGCATATATTCAACACAAAAAACAGCGACAATTTGTTGTTGACAAAGGACAGCTGGAAATATAAAGGGCCCCATTACCTTCAGTAGCTTAGGGCCTCATCAAACCTAAATCCGGCCCTGGTCCCTACCTGTCCATACTTCCTGAATTCTGTTAATTTGTTTTCAGTTCCTCCAAGTTGTCATATTTCAATAAATGAAGTTTTGATCTCAAAGTCTGATCTCATGAGTGGATGTGGTAGCAAAGGGAAGTTTTCTATGCTGGCTGAGGTTGATGGAATCCACCAACATTTGTGGGGGGGGATGGTCCTTATCTCCGGTTTGAGCCTAATTTAGGCAACAAGGCCACTTTTTCTTTGCACTATAGTGCAGTGTGGAGGAATGGCATCCGTAGTCAGACACACCTGTGGATGGAATGTGATGGAGCGTTGGGAGAAGAAGCTGGCTGGAGGGGGCAGAGTCGCTATACCTGCTTCCTGGCAGGTGGACGGCTGTTGCTTCCCAAGAGGGGAAGGAAAATGTGACTGGGCAGTCAGTGCAGTGCAAGTGAACTGGCTCAGCCAATCTGGCATGCCTGCTGGTTTCTTTGCACCACGGCCACCTCCTCACTACCTCGCTCCTCCCCCTCCCAGTAAGCAACAGTGACTCAGTGACGTAGCTCTGCCCCACCTATTGGCGTTGTTTGTTTCAGCAATGGAGACACCCCCATATCGCCAAGTAAATATAGTTTGTGTGTTTACAGCAGGACACGCCAAAGTAGCCATGACAAGTAAAATTGCTACCTCAAGTGTCAAGAAGTTCTGATGGTAAATGAACTTGCCAAGTGGCTGTAGAAGAATTGACTTGATATCCTTTTGGTCTCCAGAAATTCTAAGATTCTATGGAGCTCAGCTAATCCGCTGCAAAAAGAAGTCATAAGGATTCACCCTTGACTTTAGTTGTGGCTATTTTTATCGAAAGATCAGGCATTTACTGCATGTAATGCAACACATTTATTCATTGTGCCTTATTTAGTTTTCTAATCTAAGCAAAACAGTTAAAAAGAAATCTTTCAAAGCTAATGCAGATAGTCGCGGTCATAAGAGTTAGAGTGTGTGATGTGGTTTTGCCCTAGTAAAGAATTATGTTCCATAAACATTTGCAGGCTGAAGAGTGTATCTGGTGGTGCAACTGGATAGGAATCTATGGAAGCATGGTAGAAGAACAGTGGCTACAGCATTGGGGGGGGCACCTTAAGACTACACCACCAAGCCTAGTAGCATAACTGGATGCATGGGCTGTTGATAAAATTATACATATCATTTGTTTTCTTTTTTCTTTTGGAGGGAATATGGTGGGGACGACGACAATTTTTGAATATTTGACCAACATTTTCTTCTTCACTTGGGACAGCAAGAGCTTGTGAGCTGAAAAACAGTTTTCAGCAGAGCCTGAAGGGTGAACATGAGAGATCTGTTACGTTTCCATGAGATTGCTGACTACATCTGGACCATGAGTTAGCATTATCATTAGCTCATACTCCCCCTTAGCTTATATGCTCACCTGCTCTACCCCTCAACTCTTCCAGTGCAGCCATGAGGAGGAGATAAGAAGTTTCCATTAATGTTCTAGAACAGATTAATTGTAATTTAGGGTGTCATCCAAACCTGGACAAACTGTGGTTAATCATAACCAGTTAGCTTCTGGGAACTGAAAACAATCAGTTTTGGTTTACATTCCCCAAGTAATATGGACTGTTGCCACCAACGTTGCTTTGTCCATCTCAGTCACTTATTTTAATAGTTGGAACTAATATAGGAGATGCTTGCAGTATTTACCATAAAAACTGCTTGCTCACTTCTCTGGCTCAAACAGACTATAGGGACAGCAAACTTTCCATTCGTTGTTTTGCCAAAGAAATGATTTCTTTTCCAGTTGCTTATTTTGCTCCTGCAGAAAAAAAGACACAATATTAGTATAAACTAAGTTAATCCAGAAAGTTGGGTGAGCTATAGGCAAAGGGAGCCCAATGCATATGTATGCCAAAAACATCTATGGTATTCATGTGTAATTCATGGAATTAAAGAGCAATGTTTTTGCATTTTTCCCCCTATGGCAACATAGGTCTTCTACTATTCTCTTTTTTAACTAACGTGACATTTTGATCTGGTATTCTAGGTGAAATAGCCACAATCATTTCTTTCACAGGGTGGAATGACTAATTTAGAGATCAATGTTGTGAACACTTGGTTAATGTTATATCTGATAATCTAGTTTCATCTAGTATTTTGTTACATGCTTATCCAACTGTGTGAGCGCCTTCTGTCAATGAATTATTCTTGGTTGGGTTGGGCCCCCCCCTTAATTAATCAGTGAATTAATCATTTAAATTAGATTTGAATTGTTGGTTTCCAGCACATGTCTTTGGGTCACTCTCACCTTTCCATTCTATTATTTGGGAACCAGCTACTGTTCAGCTGCTGGGTGACATTTAAATTTATACTTGGCTCCTGATTCAATATAAAATCTTCTTTTGTATTTGAGGGCTGGCTCGCACAATGGTGTTCATTGCTTGACTGCTATAACATCAAGTGATAATTGAATGAACTAACAGACATTGAGCTTTCATATAGCTTCACATCACTTCAGCATTTCAGTGCAAACAGGTGAAACATTCAACTGTCCATCATCTAGCATACAGTAATTTTAGAAAATAATCACAGTTCCCTGGCTCAGGATAGATGACTTTCCGGAACACCCAGGCATGCCAGCTCTAGGGGGCGGATATGTCCTCAACCCATCTGTATTTGTATGATGGGGGTCCAGCCCCTTACCCCATTTTGAGGGGGCCCGGCACTGTCTTGATTGTTCTCTGATGGTTGGTTGTCAGAAAGTGTGTCCACAAAATTCTGCTGGATATTGGATACAACCCTATTTCCTGCAAATCTTTCATGAATAGCCGTGATACAGCACTGTCCCCATTGAGGGATTCTGTGGGACAGAAGAATGCCAACATATTGTGTCACTGCAAGTAGCAACAAAGCTTTTCTAAAAAAGTAAGGAAGAAAAACTATAATCCACTGCCACCTCCTTTCCTAATACTAACCTCTCCCAAAATTTGCAGACGCCCCCCCCCCGAAAGTCACAAAAAATGCCTCCCCTTTTGTTTGAAACACAATTGAAGGAGGATGATATTCAGTGCAGCACTATATGTGACTGGGAGAGGCTCAAATATTCTTTCCTAGATAAGGAGATGTTTGAGAGTTTAGGTCTGACGCAGGTGGGGGCAGAGAGGAGAAGACAGCTAGGAGGAGACTCTGGAATGTCATCCAATGTAGAAAAAGAAACTGAAGCAATAGTGCAATCTGTAATACAAACATTAAAAGAAAAATACGAGCTTGTCAAAGCTTTTACCAATAATGTAGAAGAGGCAAGCGCAGCCAGGAAGCTGTTCCAAACATCCAACCTTGCCAGTTGGCACCTTTTGAAGAAAGCAACTGTGATTGGCCACTTTGCTTTGCTTTTCCTTCTTCACTGACCATAGCAATATTTATCGAAGTCTTTTGCAAAGTCTGTTATGTGAATACTAGCCAAGAAATGGAAGGCACACGTGCTTCCAGCATTTGTTATACACTGACAGGTATCAAAAAACAAGATAGGTTTTTTTTAAAAAAATGGGGTGGGAATATGCAACTTGAAAAGGCTGAAAATCTGAGGAAAGTTTCAAATAAATATGAAGGGCTGCCTGCAGCATAGATTCACATTGTTCATATTTTATATTATCGTAAGTTATTATAATCAATCTGCAGTATTCAAAAAGTGCCACCAACTCTTAAAAGTGAACAAAAAATAACCTCCGAAGTCTTGAACCTGTAGCATGTGATCATAGCTTTCTGCAGACCCAAAAGTATAGAACAAAAAGGTGAAAACTCAGCATTTGCTGTAAAATAAATAAGTGTTGGTTTTTCAAACAAGTTTGCCATGGATATAGATCAGAATGCTAACAATGGCTTCCACTCGCCTTGATAGGGTTAAGTAACAGCCAAGTATGTTTGGGATCCAGCTGGTGTCTTTGTGCCTATGAGAGTGGTTTTGCATCCAGTGGTTACCTCAGCTACCAAAATAAGAAGGTTGGCAGTTTGGGCTGATTCTTCCTCCCCACTGCAGCATCCCTCCCCCTCCCTCCAAAAAATCAGCTCCAGAGAGTATTAGATTCACCCTCCAGAACCAGAGGGCTGTAGCAAGGAGGGTGAGCAGACAAAAATTGCTTTCCCCCCTCCCCTTCCATTTGTGGAGGGGGCCACTGGATCAAAACTCACTGCGCTCACAGAAAATACACCCATTACATTACCCCCATTTTTAGTATCAAGATTAAGCTTCCTGTTCCAAAATTACCGTATTTTTTGCTCTATAAGACACACTTTTTCCCTCCTAAAAAGTAAGGGGGAATGTGTGTGCGTCTTATCGAGCGAATGCAGGCTGCGCAGCTATCCCAGGAGCCAGAACAGCGAGAGGGATCACTGTGCAGTGCTCCCTCTTGCTGTTCTAGCTTCTGGCTTAGCCCCTTAGTCCCTTCCCCCACCTCCTGGAAAAGCCCCCAAGAGCCGCGCTCCCTTTCATGAGCCGTGCGGAGTGTGTGTGCGGCTCTTGGGGGCTTTTCCTGAGGAGGGAGAAGGGCTGCCTTTCTCCACGCGGCTCATGAAAGGGAGTGCTGAGCAGAGCCTGGGAATGTATACAGGCTCTACTCAGCGCTCCCTTTAAAGATTTTTTTTTTCTTGCATTCCCCCTTTAAAAACTAGGTGCGTCTTATGGTCAGGTGCGTCTTACGGAGCGAAAAATACGGTAGTATCAGTATTAGTTTAGGGGTACTCTCATTTTCCTACACATTCTGAAACACTGCCCCTCAATGAGGCCAAACTTAGATTCACAAAATGTTTGGGGGTATGCGTATCTCTGCGTCCCCCCAGGAAAAAAAAAGCACTGAGTATTACGCATTTGAACCTTTGTGCAAACTGGTCTCCACTTGTGATGGCTAGTGATATGTTGTGCTGTAATAGGTATTTGCATTTTCACACAAGTGAGAAAAAACTGTAAAGATAATTACTGAATTAAATCCTCCCTTACTGATCAAAATCCATCCAACAAAAACCATTCAGGTATCATTAATATATATATATATATATATATGTGTGTGTGTGTGTGTGTGTGTGTGTGTGTGTATATATTGGGGGGGCAGCAACACTAGTAGTTTTTGCCCTTTCAATTTAAAAATACCAATCTGCTCAGCAATGTAAGGGAAGCGTGCTAGGAAGAGCGAAAGACTTCAGATGATGCAAGGCCAACTTTATATTCTGAGATCTCATCACCTACCTACTGTTTTTATGATCTAGAAACCAGAATATTTTGTTTACGATGGTAATAATGCACCGTGCTGCAATAACACAGCCGACGGTTTTCAAATTACTGAGCTAAAACATTGAAGATGGTGCTCAGGACTCAGATTAAGGGGTAATGGTAGCAATGCAATTCCCGTTGGTAAAGTAGTGCAATTAGTTTAATAAATAAAAGGAGAGCAATTAGTTTAATAAATAAAGGGAGTTGCTTTCTTAAACAGTTATTTTTTTCATCAGTTCTTACTACCCTGCGTATGCAGAGCTACAGCTATGGGCACAGTCTCACTTGTGGGGAATTCTGCCCCTAATTGCTATGTACTATTATATACATGCAAAGTTATTGCTTTAAATAAAACTGGTGGTTCAGTTTGTGTCATCGTCATCATCCACCCATCTAAAGGAATGAGATATTATTAGGATGAATGCTATTTCTGTACTGGCCTTCCTCCCAATGGGAGCTCAGGGCAGTTCTACAACACCATTAAAACACCATAACAAAACAAACAAACAAACAAACAAACAAGTGCCATATATTTACAACTGTTGGGTCCCTGGGACACTTAATTTACAAAGGCCCAAATGAATATGTAGGTCTTTAACTGGTGCCTAAAGACCAGTAATGAGGATGACAACCATATTTCCATAGGGAGGAAGGTTCCATTTGGGCACCAACACTGAGAAGGTATAATCACACAAGCTGCCCATGGTGGCACCGTGAGCTAAGCCTCCATAGCTGATCAAAATACATGGGACAGTAGATGCGGAAAGAAGGCTAAGGCTGAAGAAGAGAGAACCAGAATTAGAAGAGAGTGACAAAAGAGAAACTGTCACAGTCTTAGAAAAGAGCTCATTCCAGCCTTTTCCTGGGCCATTGGTAAGAGATAATTCTGCACAGTTGTTGTCAACTACAGGTGACATTCAAAGGTGTCCACACAAAGGTTTTCCAACTCCCATCTCTTGCGGGGGTGCAATTAGTGCCAGCACCGTCCGTTAAGAGTTTGGGTGTAATCTTCGATACCTCCCTCTCCATGGAGGCGCAGATTGCAGCTACAACAAAGGCGGCATTTTTTCATCTCCGCCAAGCTAAGCAGTTGGCTCCTTACCTCTCTCGCCCTGACCTAGCCACTGTGATCCACGCGGCGGTCACCTCCAGACTGGATTATTGTAACTCGCTCTACGTGGGGCTGCCCTTGAGACTGACCCAGAAACTCCAGCGGGTGCAGAATGCCGCGGTGAGACTCCTTACGGGGTCTTCGCTGCGAGATCACATTCATCCGGTGCTATACCAGCTGCATTGGCTCCCGGTGGAGCACAGGATCAGGTTTAAGGTGCTGGTTTTAGCCTTTAAAGCCCTATACAGCCTAGGACCCTCGTACCTACGGGACCGCCTCTCCTGGTATGCCCCACAGAGGAACTTACGGTCTTCAAATAAAAACATCTTGAAGGTCCCAGGCCACAGAGAGGTTAGGCTGGCCTCAACTAGAGCCAGGGCTTTTTCGGCTGCGGCTCCAACCTGGTGGAACGCTCTGTCACAAGAGACTAGGGCCCTGCGGGACCTGACATCTTTCCGCAGGGCCTGCAAGACAGAGCTGTTCCACCAGGCCTTTGGTCAGGGTGCAGCCTGACTCCCTCCTTTGGCAATCTTTACAGAACTTTAGTTTATGGTTGCCATCAATTTTGATTTTAATTTAATTTTAATAATGTTTTTAGAATGTTGCACTATTTTAGTGTTGTTAGCCGCCCTGAGCCCGGCTTCGGCTGGGGAGGGCGGGATATAAATAAAATTTATTATTATTATAATTATTATTATTACTTCAGCGAACTGAAGCACCATTGATGGAATGCTGATCTTTCCCTGCTATGTATTTCCCCCAAAGCTGCTCTACTAGGTTGGAGGATCCACTGGAGCAGATTGAATGGTGGGGGTTCTGAGCTGGGGGAAGGAGGAAGGAGGAAGGAGGAAGGGGAAGTCCCCTCGTCTAAGGAGAAGTCTGCTTTCATAATGTCAGATTTCACCCTATAATAAAAAAGATGCATGTACGTGTTTAGCAATTTTAATAAATGTAAGAAATATAGACCAAAAGTAAAGACTTCAGTAGATGATTACGATGACCTGCAATGAAGGTCTATTAGAAAAAATTAAATTTTAGGGGGGGGTCCCCCTCTTATCATCATGCATCAATCACCCTTCTGTCATGAAGAACTGAAAGCTATTTCTGTGGCAGTGTCCCCATTTTCCTTTATATTCTCAGATCGTTGACCCCTTTTGTAAAACTGATCCTACTTGCACCTGCTTAACACATGGACTTTACACGGCATTGTCTGGAAATAATCAGACTTCAAACAGCAAAGTGTGCACTCAAAGGAATGTTTTAAGCTTAAGACTGAGATTATAGGTCAGTTGGTTTTGATGTTCTCAGGCCCTTCCATTTTATTGTTGGCTTTTTAAGACTTATAATTGTTTGAATTTATTGTTTATTTACATTGACTTTCATACCTTGGTAGAAATACAACTAAGGTAAAAGAAGATTGAAAGAAGTATTTGCACAATGAAGTAGTGGCAGGATGAATGCTTTTGTTTTAACCGCAAATTCTCACATATCCTTTGTGCAATGTTCTGTTTAGTACCCAAGCTGCCCAGACTCCTTAAATTTATGTTTTGATAGTTCTCATAGCTCCTACTTTTAGAAGGATTCGGTTAAAACTGATTGAGAGTGAAGACAATCTTTCTTCAGTTGGACACACGGATGACCTCAGTCAAACCATCTCTGTGATTGCCTTCATTTTATACGAGTGAACAATTTCACCCACTTTTTATGTGAATGCCAAAATATTACAGTAGTACTGAAAATGTTCAAGAAAACCATCACACTTTGGTCTCAGCCTAGAAACTGAGCATAGTCATGTCCTCATTTCCCACCAAGGCAAGATCTGTCATGAGTTGGAGTGATTCAGATGCTACAGGTGCCAGTATTTGAGTGTTGCTTACAGAAGACAAATAATCAGTCATTTAAAATAACTTTCTTTTTTACTTACATTATTGCAATTGTTGTTTAAATATATATTATATATTATTGCTGGTGGGACTGACATATACCCAAGTACAAAATAATATTATAAAAGGCCCCGAAATGGATCTCTATCAGTACAGCAGCCAAGACACTGGAAAATGTCCAGAGTACAACCGGATGGTTTGCCTAGCAACTGGCATTATCCTGCAAAGTATGAGGTTAAGATATCAGCAGATCAAGACTGAGATTAATTCTCTGAAACCCTCTGAAACAATGTGCAGGTGAAAAACCTAGGGCCCCAAAGGCAGTGTTGTAAAGAAGCAATCCTTAGTTTATACCCCTGGGGTTACTGATAGCAAAAGACTGCAGCCAGTGTCACTCTGACTTGCAGGACACATTCCTCTGGGAACTGTGCCTTTGAAACAAAGAAATGTCTATGGTCCACTTCTCTACCCACACCCAGAGATCACAGGGAACAATGGCAGATAAATCATCTGAAGCTCTTTTGTTTCCAGGTCAAAGGTTGACAAGTGGATTTTGAACAGAACCAGAATGATCAATCAGGGATGCATCCAACTGCCAAGCCTTCTGCTTAATAGAAGCATGTATTTGCCTTCCTTAAATGTCTTTCCATAATTCATTATACATTTTTATGCATTCCTTAACTAATGATTCAATTAATATCAAGCACCAGATGATGGTGATTATGACTATGATGATTAAAGATCTTGCCTTTGTGGCAAATTGTAATAAAGGGATTCCTCCTAAGCAGGTGTCTTCCTTAGAAGGCTAAGGAGTCCACCTGCTTCCTTTGTCAGGATTGCGTCTTAAGTGGCTGCAGCTATAGCATATACTGGCATGAGAGAAATCGCAGAAGGAGGTCATGACAGAGAAAACGTATAGAATCACAGAATTGTAGAGGTGTAAGAGATCCTGAGGGTCACCTAGACCAACTCCCTGCAACGCAGGAATCTCAGTTTAAGCCTGACCATCCAATGACAGATGGCCATGTCCAAAACTCCAAGGAAGAAGAGTCCACAACCTCCCGAGGGAGACTGTTCCATGGTCGAACAACTCTTACTGTCAGAAAGTTCTACCTGATATTTAGTCGGAATCTTCTTTCTTGTAACTTGAGGCCATTGGTTGGGGTCCTACCTTCTGGAACAGGGAAAAATAAGCTTTCTCCATCTTCCATGTGACAGCCCTTGAGATATTTGAAGATGCCCATTATGTCTCCTCTCAGTCTCCTCTTTTCCAGGCTAAATATACCCAACTCCCTCAACCATTCCTCATAAGGCTTGGTTTCCAGGCCCTTGATCATCTTGGTTGCCCTCCTCTGCACACATTCCAACTTCTCAACATCCTTTTCAAATTGTGGAGCTCAGAACTGGACACAGGACTCCAAGTGTGGTCTGACCAAGGCAAAATAGAGCAGTACTTTGATTTCCCCTAATCGAAACTCTGTACTTCTGTTGATGCAGCCTAGATAGCATTAGACCTTTTTTTGCTGCTGGGTTTCAGTGAAGGCTCATGTCAATACTTCTGCGGCATTAGCTACCACACCTAGTTTGGTGCCATCTGCAAATTTGATGAGTGTTCCCTCAAATCCAAGTCATTTAGAAAGATGCTGAACAGCAACAGGCCAAGGACAGAACCCAGCTGCACCCCACTTGCAACTTTTTTCCAGAATGGTGAGGAACCCTCAGCAAGCACTCTTTGGGTTCAGTCAGTCAACCAGTATAAGTCTACCTAGCAGTTACCTTGTCCTGTTCACATTTCACCAGCATCTCTGCAAGAATATCATGCGGACTTTGTGAAAAGCTTTACAATTCTTTGGCTTTGCTAACTACAGCCAGAGAGAAAGAACCTAGATAATAATTGGCCCGGATCTTGTTTTTGCTCTGTGAAGGAAAGAATCTACCACCCACAGAAAGAGGAGCTGGGCTCACATAAGGATCCTGTCTTCCATTCACACAGAAGCTCCCAACACAAATCCTGCTTATTGCTAAATTCATCATATTGAGGTGTACCACCAAATGCTATACATAAAAACACACCAAGTTCTGAATGGACCACTAAGATAATTCAGGGTTACCAGACGTCCCCGTTTCCCAGGGACAGTCCCCGGATTTGTGAATAAGTCCCCAGACAAATTCCATCTAATGTCCCCAGGAAATGCAGCAGCGGCAGTCTCAGCAGCCCAGAGCAGTTGGCTCTGGCTGGCTTCAGGAGCTGCTCTGAAGTCCCCATATGATGGTGGTGCAGGGGCTCTAATTTGCAACTTCCAGGCTGCCTCCACCTTCCCTGACCCCAGCAACTAAGCTGTGAAGGGAGGCTTCATGCTGCCTATCAGAGCAGCCTCCCAACTCCTACTTGGGTAAAAGCAGGATCAGGGCAGGGATCTCTCAGCTGTGAAAGGAGGCTTCACGCTGTCTATCGGAGCTTGCGTGCAAGCAGGAGGGGGCAGGGATCTCTCAGTTAGGCAATGGGAAGCCTCCCTTCCCAGCTGAGGGATCCCCGCCCCCTCCTTACATGCAAGTAGGAATGGGATTGGGGCTGCTCCGATGGGAAGGGAGGCATCGCGCTGCCTGAGCCCCGCTGCCGCCACCACTGTTGGCCCTCCTTCTCCGCCTTCCATGCCTGACCCACCATGCACCGCTTCCCCACCACCACCACCGAAGAACCAACACCTCAGGGGCTGCCCAGGCTCATGGAGAAAGGAGATAGATGCCTCGGAGGAAGGGGAAACGTGGCGGTTGAGGTCAAGGCGGCGGCCGCCCCTCTGCCACCGCCATCGCTGCAGCATCAATGTCCCAAACACAGAGTATTTAATTAATTAATTAAAGTGTCCCCCAGATTCATTGAAAAAAATCTGGTAACCTTAAGATAATTAACTTTTAATGAATATATAATTAATGGGCTTCTTTGTAATGATAGTTTCTTTGGAATTTGTAATACATAATTTTTATGTGTAAAGAATGCGACACCCAGAACCTGGCTAAGGTGTTTGTTGCTTAGTTCCACGGTTTCATATGGTTTTGATTTTAATCAAGAGGAAGATGAAAATGTACATCTTGCTTTCAACTCCGTGGCTGCTTTGCCATCCATCTTAGTCTATGTCCAGGACACAGCATTAGTGATAGCTGTCAAAATAATAGTCAGGGCAGCAGGGTTAGAGGTCAGGAGAAAAATGTAAAAGACTTCAGGGTTGAACCAGATGATAAAGTAACTCATTTAGGCCATTAATTTCTGGAAGAGTATGGACTCAATGGGTTCAGAGGTTACTAGAAGCAAGAAGAGTAAATGGAGACGTCTTCAAGTAGTTTACTCTTGTTAAAAAGATGAAAAAAGATGATAATAGCAATACCAAACAAGCAGGCTAAAGGCAATTTTCTTAATTACAGTGCTGACCCAGCAGTGCATTCAAAGTAATCTAGCTATTAGAACGAGAGCTTTTTCCCCTTTCAAAAGGAATTAACCCTTCCAAGTACTGTATGGCTTAATTAAGAATATTTCTTGAGGTTCTGCAACTTTCAACACCCCATTGCCTCAGAGCTTGAGAAGAGGGAAAACGTGCAAATCTCTCTCAGTCTCTTCCCAACCCCTCTTAGATGGAGCTGAAATTTTTATTTCTCTGGCAGGGTTTCCCCCCTACTTCCCCCTGAAATCATGATAAGATGCCATGCTGCATTAAATGAACAGAACATTTCTCTAAAGTGAAACGGATTGTGGAACAATATGTGGGGTAGGAAAGAATGTGACTTTAATTATTATTATTTTTAACAAATTGCTGGGCACTTCACTTGATAGGTGGGCTGAGTCCTGGTTGCCCTAATGACCAGCCTTCACTGCATAGAACAGGCACGTCCAACAGGTAGATCGTGATCTACCGGTAGATCACTGGACGTCTGTGGTAGATCACTGGTAGACAACCAGCTCCCCTAAAGAAGCTCAACATTTTAGCCCTGCACCCCCCCAAAAAAACCCTGTGCTTTCTTTCCTCTGTCCTAAAAAAACTCAACAACAAGGGGGTAGATCACTGCCAGTTTTTAACTCTATGAGTAGATCACAGTCTCTTGGGAGTTGGCCACCCCTGGCATTTTGTTGTTGTTTAGTCGTTTAGTCGTTCCAACTCTTCGTGACCCCCTGGACCAGAGCACGCCAGGCACTTCTGTCTTCCACTGCCTCCAGCAGTTTATTCAAACTCATGCTGGTAGCTTCGAGAACACTGTCCAACCATCTCATCCTCTGTCGTCCCCTTCTCCTTGTGCCCTCCTTCTTTCCCAACATCAGGGTCTTTTCCAGGGAGTCTTCTCTTCTCATGAGGTGGCCAAAGTATTGGAGCCTCAGCTTCAGGATCTGTCCTGCCAGTGAGCACTCAGGGCTGATTTCCTTCAGAATGGAAAGGTTTGATCTTCTTGCAGTCCATGGGACTCTCAAGAGTCTCCTCCAGCACCATAATTCAAAAGCATCAATTCTTCAGCGATCAGCCTTCTTTAGAGCATTGTTTTTAATTATTGGCTTCATGTCTATTTTAGGAAATCTGCCCAGTTGGTTGATTCAGTATTTACAGATTCTTTCATGAGTTTGGGGGGTGGGTCGGGGAATATTCTGCATGAAATACATCTTTGAGAATTTTTTGTAGACATTCACCCTGCCTTTCATTATGGGAAAACTACCATGTATTAAACAAATAATTAAGGATATGGATTTATAAGATCTGGAGGCCTTTTCTCTTGGAACTTGCTCCCCAACGTATTTGGGTTTGGATAATGGGAAATGTTATCAGTGGGTTTCAGCTAAATTTCAAAGTGTCTTTATGCTGTAATGCTTTGCCAGGAGCATTGATGGAGAGCTGATTTAACTGGAATGCCTGGGTTGGCGATGGAAAGCCTTGTGATAAAGGTTATCGGGAATCTTTGTCATTGTGTGGGATGCATTTTGTTCATTTCGTATTTTTGCAGATGCTAGAATGGAGCTAGGAAGGATTTCATCCTCCCACTTTTAAAATATTTATGTGGAAGACTGAATGGCGTTGTGTTGGGATTCTGAATGGCAGGAGAGAACAAGTGGATCACTAGAGAAGTAGCCCTTTTTAAAAGTTCAGATGGTCTGAAAATGAGTTTGAGATGGACGCCTCGTTCTGTATGTCTTGCTTGTGTTGTGCTTAAAACTATATGTACCCCCTTATTGTTTGGTGGGTGATTCTCCTGTTGAATTCTCCAGGGGGGGTCTATGACCATATAAAGCAGGCATCTCCAGCCTTTGGCCCTCCAGATGTTTTGGACTACAATTCCCATCATCCCTGACCACTGGTCCTGTTAGCTAGGTTGCCTATGCCTGATATAAAGAGATCTGTCCTGATCTACTACTTGTAATAATAACAATAAAAAACTAGCGATTACATGGGAGATTACATACTATAGATAGCTGGCATATCACAACAAAGCAGCATATTCTAGCTTCTAGATGTGACTCTAGCTTTGCAATAAAAAATACTAGCTGAGCAGGCATAGAGCTTTTCAGTCACTAATGGAAACTTTTCCTTCCATCTAAATGGTGCAGTTGTCTAATTTGTTTAGCTAAACAGCATTAGCTATACTGAAAGTTTTATTAGCACAGCTGAGAGCAGGAAACTGAAGTGGACATACCATATATATTTTTAAGAAATAAAATAAAGCATTTTTTGAAACAAACTCAGCTTGTTCATTGATTAGCTTATTTGTTAAACTAAAGTCTCATTGCTTTTAATAACGGGCTCCTTGTTGATACAGATGGGGGTGAGGGGGGAATCTTTGAATCCTGTTCCATTACAAAGCCTATGTGTATCAAATATTAAACAAGCACTATACAATAAATTTTCCCATTTCCTTTGCCGACTGCTGATACTTGATGCTAATATGCTGTCTCTAAATCTACTCGGACAATCTACTTACTCAGGTAGGCTAATGCAACATTTGCAAGACCATGTCGCTCCTCAGATGGAGGAGCTGTTTCCGTAATGTGTGTGGCCTTTGCGTGATCACGCGCGGGACTACAGTTCCCAGGGAACTCACTAGTAAAAGGGGCTGGCTTGCTTCTCAGAGGCTCACACCCAACCTCAGTAATTAGTTCTTGCTGAGAGGTGGGGCCAGCCCCATTTATAAATGGGAGGCGGAGCCGACAACAGCCAGGCAGTCGGCTCTCGAGATTCACCCTCCCTACTTCCCTGTACAGTGATACCTCGGGTTAAGAACTTAATTCATTCTGGAGGTCTGTTCTTAACCTGAAACTGTTCTTAACCTGAAGCACCACTTTAGCTAATGGGGCCTCTCAGTGCCGCCGCCGCGCCTCCAGAGCATGATTTCTGTTCTCATCCTGAAGCAAAGTTCTTAACCTGAGGTACTATTTCTGGGTTAGCAGAGTCTGTAACCTGAAGCGTATGTAAGCTTTGTCCCCCGCCCCCAGAGGGGAGTGGGTAACCACGTGGTCCACCGCAACTCCTCCCCACTGTGAAGTGGAGTGGATTTACCATGCTTAATAGTTCAACATGAACCTCACAAGCTGCAGCAAATGAAATGTCATACAAAGCACTTCTTACCAGCTTAGTTCACACTTTTGTTTCAGTGACGTGTATGCTGGGTTGGCCATGCCCACCAAAGGGAAGACAGGGAGCCTGACTTCAGCCACCCTGCATTATAAAGATGTCTGCAAATGTGACACGAAGGCTGACAACATTAACCCTGCCACGTGGGAATCCCTTGCGCACGACCACAGTTCCTGGAGACGGACAGTCAGGTCATGTATCCACAGTGTTGACCACAGGAGGAATGACCACTGGGAGGAGCACACAGACAAGAAATGCCGCAGAGCATCTGTAACAGCAAAAACAGTTGCCTTAATCTGCCCCGCCTGCAATAAAACATGTCTCTCCCATTAGTCTTTACAGCCACACCAAGCACTGTAATTCTCCAGCTGTTTGACATTACCCCTGATAGCACACTCTTCCGTTGACTGCCGAGACAGGTGGATACCAACAAGTGTTTATGCATCAGTTTTCACAAAGATGTGCACAGAAGGCAACATACAAGTGTGTTCCCAGTACACATCTTTTAAAGTTTTGACTAATGTACACACTTTTGCAAGCAACTTCCTAATAGAATGCATTTCTGTACGTTATTGTTCTCATATTGTTTCACAAAGTGCTAGTGTGATGGATTTTCCTTTAAATGGGAACTAAGTGGAATTTCTCCACCGTTTCTAGTCATGATTAACTGAAGTCCTGTTGATTTCAATGGGTCTGGTGCAAATAAAATCAAGTCTGGATGCAACTCCTGCAGTTCACAATAACATTTATAAAAAGTTTACCTAGAATTTCCATGAATGAAGACATGGCATGACAGATTCCAGCAAATGGGGACTATCCTTAATAAATGGGGCAATTATGGTATATATAGAATGGATCTCAAACTGAATCTCATTTTATTAATTTTTAGCGCAGTAAATTCAGTGGCTTCTGTTACTGCAAAACAGCTGCTTTTCAGCAAGAGGTAAGGAAAATGCAAGGGCTTTATAGTTGTAAGTCACAGTGCACTGCACATGCCCAGAAGACCCTGAGTCACTTCCAGATTCAAGGACTAATAAAAATTGGAAGCACTCCAGTAATTTTAAATTACTTTGCACATTGAAGAGTGATTTAAAACCAAGGAAACCACACACACACCCAAGAACAACAACTATGTGTAGTTCAGTTTGTAACGTGAATCGGATAGACAAGCATACACACCACAGAAGGTTCTGGATGTATTGAACTAAACCAAACGGTTTAAATTCAAGAAGTAAAGGCAAACCAAGAGCACATGCAGTTTACACCAAGGAGCAAGTCTGACGAACTCCCTTCTGCATCGCCACTGATCAAATAAAGACTCTCCTCCCTGGAAGAGAGGGGAGTGGTTGTGGGCGGGAGCCCGAGCTCCGCCCAGGGGGCGTCAGCCCCCTGCCTCCCCCACTCACCTGGCTGGCGCCCACGCCCACCGGCAGGCACCCAACCAGGTGCCTCCGAGGGGGCGTGTGCAGCAGCTCAATGCCAGCCTCTCCTCCGCCTCATTCTCCGTTGTCCCGTCGCGAGTCACCCACCCTCCACTCCCTTTGAGCTCAGGGTCTTAGTCTTTTCTTGGCCTTGCTATGGACCTTAGGTTGGTCGCCCTGGTTGTCCGGGGGGCCTGGTAGGAATTTTTCCATTTGGCATTAGGCTTTTGGTTTTTTCGCCTACCTCGTAGCAATCGTCACAACTTTCGTGGTATTGGTGGGTAGGTTAGGCATTGGAGTAATGTGGTGTGGTGTGTCGAAGGGCTAGGTGTGGCCATCGCCTATGCCTTCAATTTTTGGGTATTCCGTTAAAGGAATCCGGCGGTCGTGTATTCTGTCCGATGCCTGCTTGGCGGGAGGCCATGGCACGACCCTCGGTGACATCAGGGAAGAGCCTATAGTTGGATTAGCATCAACAGGCTCCACCTACTGGTGAATAAACCCTCCTTGTTTTAGACATCCAATGCCAAAGCCAATACCTTTTCACTGCTGTAATCAATAAAGTTGTGGCCTTTTCTTGCCCATTAACCTTATACCACGTGTCCTTGTGTATTCATTCCACATAGCGGGGGTCGGGTCCTCGAACCACAAATGTCTGTAGCCATTAGAAAAGGAAAACAGTAGATGGGTCCTCTCCTAAACTCATGAGGATGCGGCTTCTTTAATTAAATTAAGAGGTGCTTAGAAGTGGTAGGAGCAGGCAACAGTGCTAAATGTTGCTCGATTTCACTTTCCCACTGGCATTTATGCAGCTACTTTTGCGCTTCTCTCAGTGTCCTGGGCTAATTGGCTAAACTAGTTGCGCAATGCATGGTGATAGCACTGTGCTGAACATATTCCACCTTGTATGTCTGTGTGTGTTTGAACAACATTTGCCCGCCAGCATGTGGGCTTAATTTCAATACTGTAAGTATTCATTAATAAAAAGGATTCTCCCCCTGCCCCCCACACTTCTGCGAGGCAAATATTGTTCTTCCTCGTACTTCTCGCCACGGCAAAGTACTTAGACAGGTGTTTGCGTTCTAAAGTACATATGCACAAAATAAATGTTCTCTTTGATGGTAGTATGCTAATCTATTTTGGGGTGTGTTTTATGTTAAATCCATCCTATAGGCTTCTCTGTTACATAGGTATTTTTCTCACTTGCAATCTCCCATGGTACAAAAATAAACTGAGTGTTGATATTGTACAAAATAGTAAAGGTAAAGGTAAAGGGACCCCTGACCATTAGGTCCAGTCATGGCCGACTCTGGGGTTGCGGTGCTCATCTCGCTTTATTGGCCAAGGGAGCCGGCGTACTGGTCATGTGGCCAGCATGACTAAGCGGCTTCTGGCGAACCAGAGCAGCGCACGGGAACGCCGTTTACCTTCACACCGGAGTGGTACCTATTTATCTACTTGCACTTTGAGGTGCTTTCCAACTGCTAGGTTGGCAGGAGCAGGGACTGAGCAACGGGAGCTCACCCCGTTGCGGGGATTCGAACTGCTGACCTTCTGATCGGTAAGTCCTAGGCTCTGTGGTTTAACCCACAGCGCCACCCGCGTCCCCCACAAAATAGTACTGTGGTACAAAAATAAGCCAAATTGTAGTGTTGATCATTCTGGAGCGATGAATCGCACTCCAGTAAAGCAGGTAGAATGGATAACCTGTTGGGATGATGCTGGGGAGACGGGGGCGTCAGGCAGGCCCCCAGCTGGCTCCAGCCACCTGCCGGCAGCCAGGCGAACTCCAGTCTCCCTTGGAACAGCATCAATCAGTGACTCATAGCTTCAGAAGCCTTCAGAAACTTGAGCATTGTGATGGCCTGGGATTCGGACTCGGATGCTGAATCTGAGGGATCCCAGCCTGCACAGGATTCCCCACCTCCAGAACCAGCTGAGCCGGGACTGGGGCTTGAACCTGAAGGGTCCTCACCTGTGCTGGATCCTCAGGTGCAGGCATCAACTGAGTCTGCTCTGGCTCCTGAGGTGATGGAGGACCCATTGCCTGCAGGTGCTCCACTCTCAGCCCCGTCAGAGGAAGCTGAGGTTGCCTCTGGGTCCGGTAACCCTCCAGGCTCTCCTGAGCTGCAGAGGCTCAGGGCAGAGAGGTGGAGGGAACTAAGTTCCTGCAGGCGGAGTGCTCACCTCCAGGCCAGGAGAGGTGAGTCACCAGAGGATCGGTGCTGCCGCATGCCTCGGGGCAGATGAAAGCTGGCCAGCCCCAGTCCCAATAGCAACAGTGTAGGTTGCTAGTTCCTGCCTGCACCCTGTCCTGCTTACCTGCCTGAGCTCCTGACCTGCTGTGGCTCCCTGCTTGCATGCCTGTTCCTGACTTCACCCGACTCCCTGCCCTGCACCCAGCTTCAGCTACTACGGACTGCCTCCACGTTGCATCTTTGACCACGAACCGGACTTGGACCTCGCCTCTCGGGTAACCCACGAGACCAGCACAAGCATGCTCTGTCAGCAGAGTGAATAAATCTTCACAACGGAAGTGGCGGACAGAGATGTGTGTAAGCATATTTACAGAATTTTATTCAGCAGCAGGGCAAAAGAAAAACATGTCTGCTTCCCTTTGTGTCTAAACAATCAGCAGCATAGCAAAAGCAATATACAATGGAAGTTCCCAGCAGACTGTGCTGGAAGTAAACAGGCATGTGACATACAAAAATCCACACATCTGTTCTAAAGGTGGAATGGAACTATATCCTAACATACCCAAGATATTTACTTGATCAGTTATCAGCTGACAAGGTGTCTCAGATTAAGCAAGAATTATCATAGAATTGCAGAGTTGGAAGAAGAGAAGAAGAGTTTGGATTTGATATCCCGCTTTATCACTACCCGAAGGAGTCTCAAAGCGGCTAACAATCTCCTTTCCCTTCCTCCCCCACAACAACACTCTGTGAGGTGAGTGGGGCTGAGAGACTTCAAAGAAGTGTGACTGGCCCAAGGTCACCCAGCAGCTGCAAGTGGAGGAGCGGGGAAGCGAACCCGGTTCCCCAGATTACGAGTCTATCGCTCTTAACCACTACACCACACTGGCTCCCGAGAGTCAACTAGTCCAATCCTCTGCAATGCAAGAATCTCAGGAATCTTGTTCTGCTGTATCCTACCATGCCCAACTGATATTCAAGAAACCAGGTAAGTTGGAGTATATTAGGGATCATGTTGTTTGGAAAGAGCAATGGTGGTGACAGGGAAATATGGGCACACACAGCTCCCTACACACATAATTTTGTGCATGCATACTCTGCAATATGACAGTGTTGGACTAGGACCTGGGAAACCAGGGTTCAAATCGCCACTTGGCCATGAAGCTCACTGGGTAACCTTGGGCCAGTCGCTGTCTCTCAGCCTAACCTACCTCACAGGCAAAACAAAACAAAAAAATTTCCCCCTTCCAGTAGCACCTTAAAGACCAACTAAGTTAGTTCTTGGTATGAGCTTTCGTGTGCATGCACACTTCTTCAGATACACTCTGAAGAATGTGTATCTGAAGAAGTGTGCATGCACACGAAAGCTCATACCAAGAACTAACTTAGTTGGTCTTTAAGGTGCTACTGTAAGGGGGAATTTTTTTTTTGTTTTGACTATGGCAGACCAACACGGCTACCTATCTGTAACTACCTCACAGGGTCGTTGTGGGGGTTAAATGAGGGGGGAAACCTTATGTACCATCTTGGGGAGAGAAATTGAGATATAAATGCAATTAATCAATGAGCCACCGATCACTGCAGTATATAGTTCCACATAAATGTGAGTAGCACAGGACTTTAAAGTTTTGCTTTTGCAAATGTAAACCAATATCCCATCAAAGACTACAAGTGATAGGATGGGTTGCTGTGTCATTAAAACAAATCCCGGAAAGCTAGCAAGTCAAGGTGATGGCTAGTCGCGAACCCATTCCCCTGAAAGGGAATGATTTATTTATTTTTTGGATGGAGAAGCACACATTCATGTACCTCCAGGATGAGCTTGCAGTACTGAACACACAGAGAAGTATTCAGTGTAACCTAATTCCAGTCTTTATTACTTTCACATAAATTCATTCACAATCCATCCCATTTATACATTAATCTGGAAAAAGGGTTTCCCCACAAAATGACGCAGCTTTCAATTTCAGTACATATTTTGACCATTCTCAAGCATTTCTTAACATATTTCCCCCTCAAAATAAGCCTTTTATAATGTATTTCATCCTAAAATACGTATTTTAAAATTCAAGCTTTTGAACTGAGAAGTATTTTGGAAAATTTGGAGAAACGAAATATCTGAAAGGATAAATAAATTCTAATCGGCACATTAGAGGGCAGGATCAGGCCATTTCATACCAGAATCCACAAAAACAGACTTCCTCAACCACCACAGCTGTAGAGCTATGGAATATTATTTTATTTCCATATTTTTCTGAAAGCTTCTTACCTTCGTTTAACGAGGCTTTGGCTATCTCTGATGAGCTTCAGAAATGCATTCACATCCACCAAATGTGTGGATTTGTATCCCATCCCAAATTGTCATACTTCTGATTTCTGGGTGTCTGGCGCATTTTGGAGTTTGATGGGTCCCCCCCTCCCCCATTTTATTTCACATTGTAATAGAGTAGCCTTTCGGAGAGAACCATAATTATTGACTTCTGTAATGGCCACTTTAGTTGAAGCTATTTGGTAATTCTGCAATCCAATAGTCCAATACAAGCAAAAATTATTACCCACCGTAAAGGCTTGAATTGTAAACATTTAATGCAAAGAATTTCCTTCTCGCCTCTGGCCTGCTCCAAAAGTATCCCATTCACACTCCTGGATGCTAGCTATCTTGGCTGCTTTCAGAAAGTCCGAGAAAATTGGTTCTTACAGGAGACATTGACTTCTCCCTGCCCTTACCTATATAAAAATACGGGCATTTGTGAGTATTAGGGAGATGTTTTCATTGTTTGGTTTAAATAATGTAGACACAATACTCATAGTCTTAAAGCACTTTTGAAACATCCGGGGTGTTTCAGCGCAGCTTTAAATTGGGCTGATTGCCAATTACAGTTTTAAGTGGAAGATGGAGGGAGTCATTTTTCTTGGAGTTCCTTTACAGTTCACTCCCTTGTCTTGGTGCTAATTCTCTTTCTTGCCATTGGGTAAAGAGGGGGGAGGATTGGAATACCCTGCCGGAGGGCCTCCAAAAACTGTACATCTGTCATAGATCATGTCACAGAACAGAAATGTTTGTTTTTTCACCCATTCATTTCTGCTGGCAGCCAGTTATTATTAGAATGAAAAATTAAGCTATTATGCAGTGGGAAGCCTTGCTGGCTCTACAAAATTTATGGCATTAATACAAGAAAATTATCCTTTATAGCTCGTATAAGCAGCTGTATGTATTATGCAGGCTCCTTCTGGATAACCCCACAACAAAATCTTTCCCTTTTCTTATTGAAAAGATCTCTCTGCATCAGGATTGCGTTCCAATGGGGTACGATGAAGGCCGGGTGGAGCCATATTAAGAATGTAGGCCCTCCCCAGAAGTATATGCTTCCAGAGATATTTTCAGCTCAGACTGAACCCTCACTTAAATTGCAGCTCAACCCAAGCAAGAAACATATTAGCTGACACTGAGTAAATCATCAGGTCTGGTTAATGTAGGAAGTAACAAGACCTTTTTAACAAAGCTGTTCTTGGGCATGAAATCTTTTGACTCGCCTACTGGAAATGCCAAAAGGAGGAAGGGTCATTTTATCACAAGTGAAAAGCCGAAAGGGCTTTGGGAAATGATATCTAATGAGTTGAAAAGGATGTTTAAACTGATAATTCCTAAACAAAAACAAAACGAAACAAAAAACCCTGAAAATTTTTTGCTAGGAATAATGGGGACATAAGTCCTGAAAAAGCTGGCTAACTTATTTATGTACGCAACAACAACAGCTAGAACTTTATATGCACAGAGGTGGAAAAAGGAAGGATTACCAAGGAAGGAAGAATGGCTTATGAAACTGATGGACTATGCTGAAATGGCGAAATTAATTGCTAAATTAAGAGGACATAACAACAAAGTGTTCAAGGAGGAATGGAGACCATGGACGGATTATCTGTCAAAGTATCACCCATACTTGGAGTCGTGGCCAGGATTTGAAATATAAGCAGTGGGTTAATGAAAGAACTAATGATAGTGAAGTTTAGATAAGAAAAAC
This sequence comes from Podarcis siculus, assembly GCA_034642415.1. Taxonomy (NCBI): domain Eukaryota; kingdom Metazoa; phylum Chordata; class Lepidosauria; order Squamata; family Lacertidae; genus Podarcis; species Podarcis siculus. The sequence goes on along the minus strand of JAXCMG010000095.1, from coordinate 1,213,869 downwards.
AGCTAATGTGTTGTAAAACAGCTAATAAAAAGAAGAAGAAAAACATCGGGAAAGGAGAGATGGGAAGTCAAGAAGAAACTTTGCATTAAAAATGTATATGACAATAAATGTTTTGGAATCTTATTAAGATTTAATAAAAATGATATTTAAAATAAGAAATATTTTGACTCCATAGGCTGAAACACCAAACCAAGTATTCCTCAGAGCAGCCCCTTTGAAATTAACAACCATGAAGAAGTTAGGTCCATTAATTTCAGTGGGTTTAATCTGAGTAAAACTTAGTTGACTACAACTGCTTGGGTAGAAAGGGAAAGGCGTTAACTTGGCCTTTACTTTCCACTCTGAATCCAAAGAGCCGCACATCTGCTTAACAAACTCAGAAGTACAGAAGGCAGATGTTTAAGAAGATCATGAATATGATTCATAGCAGGGCTGGCCCAAGGCATTTTGGCCCCTGAGGCAAACCACAAAATGGTGCCCACCTCCCGCCAGAGAAGAAGGGGTTGAGCGAAGCTCTACATCACAAACAAGGGGGTAAGAAAGATCTACGTTGGGAAGAAGGGTGGGCTGGCCCCGATTCAGAATGCGATTCAGACAGTGTCACGGACACAGTCCGTATATTCCCTCCCTCTCTCCCTTTCTGTATCCAGTATGGTGAAAGTGGGTCATTGATAATGAAACAAAAGTAATTAGAAAAAAGACTAAAACTGCAATCCTGCTTCCTCTGCATGTAGAGAATGGGGCATGGAATGGCTCTCTTGGAAAAGCAACATTGCTGCCATCCCTAGCATGCTTCCTCCTGCACTACAATGGTGCAAGAGCATTACTAGCCAAAGTATTCAGAGACGTCTGAATTCTGTGACTGAAGGTGGCCCACTACACTATGGGTTGGAAGTAGAATATTCAGCACAAACTCCATGTTTCCTCTCCTCTTTCCCCAACCCCCCACCCCAACATCTAGGGCAGGGACATCCAACTCTCAATAGACTGCGATCTACTCACAGTATTTAAAAAACTGGCAGTGACCTACCCAAAGCCAAAGTCAACCAGAGGTCAACCAGTATCTACCAGGAACACCCTGCGATCTACCAGTAGATCACAATCTACCTGTTGGACATGCCTGCTCTAGGGCAAAGACCTTCTATTTGAGGGTTGAATTACCTTAGGGGTATTTGTTTGGAGCCAGAAACAGGTGGCAGCGTTGCATAGATCTTCCTCACTTTCGCTCAGGGTGTATTCAGGCAGCACATCACTCCATCTTCCTGACATTTTCTTACCTGTTAATCTTTCACACAATGTAAAAGCCACTAGTGGCAACCTAGTGGAATCTAGCAGTGGTTTAGCACTCATTTCTGTGTTTATTGTTTCCTTGGGGGTGGGGGGGTATGTTGGCAACCCTAAGGAAAATTGTGGGATTTTTGCGTTGCAATTTCACATGATTAAATCTGGGGCTGTTTCCTGGCACACGGTCCTGTCTTGCCATTTAGAAATTAGCACGACGTGGTGGGTGTCAACCAAAAAGCCACCACCCCACAATTCAGCAAATACTGCAATGTAAAAGAGCTGTTCGAAATCGGCACAGAAGCCGGTGTAACGAATGCAAGGAAAGCTGATGCAATAAACCCAATGTCTGAATGCAGGCCCACTCTCATACGCACACAATTCCTGGAAGCAATTCCTGGAGGGGTTGTCCAGAGAGCAGGAGTGGAACCATTGCATCTGCTGAGCTGCTGATTCCCTGCCATTAATCTAAGAAGACCCAGCAGGCTTAGTTTAGAATTGTTTCTATAATATTTTCCTACTGTGGAGAACCAGGAGTGGGGGAAAGAGGGAAATGTAATTCTAGCCTTGATACAAAATTCATACAGCTGATGAAGTGACCAAGGACTTGGCTCCAAATCAGGAATAAAAAGGTAAAGGTAAAGGACCCCTGGCAGTTAAGTTCAGTCGCGAACAACTCTGGGGTTGCGGCGCTCATCTTGCTTTACTGGCCGAGGGAGCCGGCGTTTGTCTGCAGACAGTTTTCCGGGTCATGTGACCAGCATGACTAAGCCGCTTCTGGCGAACCAGAGCAGCGCATGGAAACGCTGTTTACCTTCCCGCCAGAGTGGTACCTATTTATCTACTTGCACTTTGATGTGCTTTCGAACTGCTAGGTGGGCAGGAGCAGGGACCGAGCAACGGGAGCTCACCCCGTCACGGGGATTCGAACCGCCGACCTTCTGATCGGCAAGCCCTAGGCTCTGTGGTTTAGACCACAGCGCCACCCGCATCCCTAAATCAGGAATAGTCCCCAGTTTAAATATTTTCTCTGCCTACAACTCATTAGGCAGTACTAAGGAAGCCACTCTGCATCTGCCCCCTCTCTGCAATTTGCAGATACAGTGGTACCTTGGTTCTCAAACGCTTTGGTTTTCAAACACTCAAAACCTGAAGGAAGTGTTCTGGTTTTCGAACATTTTTCAGAAGCCGAACATCCGATGCGGTTGTCGGCTATTGTTTCCAGGGCGCCTGCACCAATCAGAAGCCGCGCATTGGTTTCCAAACATTTCAGAAGTCAAACAGACCTCCAGAACAGATTAAGTTCAAGAACCAAGGTACCACTGTATTTAGTGCTTTTGTTTTTGCTATTTATTTTGCGTTTTTGTTTTTGAGGCTTTTTCAGTTAATTTGTTTTTGTGACTGTGTGGAACCCAGTTCAGCTACTGATTGATTGATTGATTGTGTGACTGCGGAAAAGGATAAAAGACCCCCATCCAGTCAATGACTATCATCAGTGCAGGTAAGAAAAAATAATAATTTTAATTTTCATCATCTACAATACTATCTTATTTATTTTATAGTATAGTACATTGTTTATTGCTTTCACTTTATGGCTCAATGGTCTTGTTAGATAGTAAAATTCATGTTAAATTGCTGTTTTAGGGGTTGTTTTTAAACGTCTGGAACGGATTAATCCATTTTGCACTACTCTCTATGGAAAAGCACACCTTGGTTTTGGAACGCTTTGGTTTTGGAACGTTCTTCCGGAACAGATTAATTTTGAGAACCAAGGTACCACTGTAATAATACTGACCCACCTTCCAGGAATGTTGTAAGCCTGTAAGGACCGCATCAATGTCCTATTAGTTAATTATTGTTATGAATCAGGAGCAGGACTTTGGACCCAGCTTTAGGCCCAAACCATCCTTTAAATCACTGTTTTTCCAGATCTGATGGTCATGTTTTAAGGGTTTGGTTTTTTAAAAAAACAAAATAAAACCAGCTTAAAATACTGCAGTGAGAGTGTTGTCAGTGATGCTGAATAAATAGGGATGGACTGAAGAAGTACAGTGAACAGCAGATGCCGTGGCTTTTGTTCTGAAGCGACTTCTGCCTGCCAGATTTTGCCCTCCAGGCACAATGGCAAAGCAAGACTTCCACCTGTTATCTCTCACCATTATGGGCTGTTCTTTCCCCCCCAGTTGAAGTTTGGGTTTAAAATCGTACGTCTTCCCAGGATTTAGAGCTCATCATCCCAGCTGTGTTGCACACTGTCCTTACATGAAACATCTGGAGACATGGTGTAAACAAAGTTCACCTCTTCTTGCTCATATCTAAAAGCTGCTATGTGACTTACTTGGTCATTGCTTTACGGAGGAGTATTTTTCTTTTATCATTTTTTCTCATATTTTTTTAAAAATATATATTTTGCACTATACCTGCATGTATGTTATATACAGTGGTACCTCGGGTTACGAACTTAATTCGTTCCGGAGGTCCGTTCTTAACCTGAAACCGTTCTTAGCCTGAGGTACCACTTTAGCTAATGGGGCCTCCCGCTGCCGCCGCACGATTTCTGTTCTCATCCTGAGGTAAAGTTCTTAACCTGAGGTAATACTTCCGGGTTAGTGGAGTCTGTAACCCGAGGGGTCTGTAACCCGAGGTACCACTGTGCATATTTATGCAAAGGGGTGGAGCAACTTCCCTATTAGGCAAGGCTGCAAAAATTGGGGCTTTTCAATTTAAAGAAAAAGAGAGTAAGAGGAGAAATCATGGAGGTGTATAAATGGTGCACACTGTGGTGAAAGTGGACAGGGGAAATTTCTTCTCCCTCTCCAGTAATACCACCTGGGGATTGAACATTGGAAGAATCAGGACATATGAAACAAAATTCTTCTTCACACAGTGTGTAGTTAAATTACAGAATTTGCTTCCACAAGAAGTAGTGATGACCACCAACTTGGATGACTTTAAAAAAAGGCACACCAGGTCGCCTTCATCTTCACGAGAAAACTCAGTAAGTGTGCATACACAATAGCAAGTCACACACCAAGCCCTGATCTATATCCAATTAGGCATAAGTGGAACAAAGTATTCAAAAGCCACCTAACACAATGTGGAAAGGATCTCCATAGTATTAAACTAGGCATTGCACTGAGCTTAATCCCACAGAAAATATTCCTCTGGGCCAACTGAACTCCAGCTTGTCTTAAACACATAGGCATTGCACCCAGGGGGGGCTGCTAGAGAGGCATACAGCCACAAACAGACCTCGTTCACCTCCTATGGAACTGCCTGAACAGAACCTTCCTGAACACAAGGGCAGGCTAAAATTAACTTGGTCCTAGACAAATCCCCATTAATAGGAGGCACCAGCATATTACCTGACTTCATAACTGACAGAAAAAGACCATTGTAAGGTAAGGAAGGATGTTTCCAGCAAGCCAAGCCGGCAGCAAAACCAATAATCCTCTAGTGATTAAAAGTCTGGGCCACACAAGCATGAAAAACTGGATTTGAGACCTCCTACAGGTAGCTGTAGGGACGCGGGTGGCGCTGTGGGTAAAACCTCAGTGCCTAGGACTTGCTGATCGCATGGTCGGCGGTTCGAATCCCCGCGGCAGGGTGAGCTCCCGTCGTTCGGTCCCACCTAGCAGTTCGAAAGCACCCTTAAGTGCAAGTAGATAAATAGGTACTGCTTTATAGCGGTAAACAGCGTTTCCGTGTGCTGCGCTGGTGCTGGCTCGCCAGAGCAGCTTCGTCACGCTGGCCACGTGACCCGGAAGTGTCTTCGGACGGCACCGGCTCACGGCCTCTTGAGCAAGATGAGCACGCAACACGACTGGCCCGTACGGGCAGGGGTACCTTTACCTTTACAGGTAGCTGTGGACACAGGTGGTGCTGTGGGTTAAACCACAAAGCCTGGGGCTTGCCAATCAGAAGGTTGGTGGTTCGAATCCCTGCAACGGGGTGAGCTCCCATTGCTCGGTCCCAGCTCCTGCCAACCTAGCAGTTCGAAAGCACGCCAAAGTGCAAGTAGATAAATAGATACCGCTCTGGCGGGAAGGTAAACGGCATTTCCGTGTGCTGCTCTGGTTCGCCAGAAGCGGCTTAGTCATGCTGGCCACATGACCCGGAAGCTGGCCAGTAAGTGAGATGAGCACCTCAACCCTAGAGTCGTCTACGACTGGACCTAACGGTCAGGGGTCTCTTTACCTTTTACAGGTAGCTGTCAGAGAAAAAACTGCTCTGAAATGACATGAAGGGTCGAAGCAGTACTTTTGAATAATAATAATAATAATAATAATAATAATAATAATAATAATAATAATAATAATAATAAATTTTATTTATATCCCGCCCTCCCCAGCTGAAGCTGGGCTCAGGGCGGCTAACAACAATCAAATAATCAAATAAAACAGTTGAATAATCACACATTCTAAAAATATTTCATTATAAAAATTAATTAAAATCAAATTGATGGCAACCGATTAGGCAAAATTCTGTGCAGGTTGCCAGAGGAGGGAGTCAGGCTGAGCCCTGACCAAAGGCCTGGTGGAACAACTCTGTCTTGCAGGCCCTGCGGAAAGATGTCAGGTCCCGCAGGGCCCTAGTCTCTTGTGACATAGTTTCACATACATTATCCTCTCCTCTTCAAAATGCTTACATTGCAGGCTGAGACTGAAAAGAGGTTGCCTAATGTCACCCCGTGAGTTCATTGCAGAAGCAATATTCAAAACTGGCGCTTTTTGATTCATAGCTCAGTCTCTGAACCGCCACCAAGTCATGGCAATCTGTCACGGTAACTGCTGTTCTTCCTAGGCAGACAGTTCTCACCCTGGGAACCCATACACTCCTGTGATCTGTGGTAGAAATCCCGTTGTTTGGACCCTTTCCATTTAAAACCCAACTCTCTCCAGATGAACCACACCCAGCCCTAGATTGCAGTACTTACATTCGGAGGAACAGCATGATCTCATAGTAAAACATTTTGGCGGATGCTTTTTGAAAGAGTGGTTGCTTGTTTAAAAGAGATAGCAATCATCTTTGCTGTGTGTTGTCTCAGTTCACAGCCAGGCCCTGTAATAATAAACAGGTCTCTTCCATCTGGTTGTCTTACCAACTATCTGCTGAAAACTGTGTGCCAAGGATAGCTTTGGATGGCATTGAGATGGAGCTACTCTTCCATCACGAGGCTTTTGGTTGTCATTCTTAGGAGGGTTTTTCGGGGGAGAGGTTTTTGGTGGGCGTTCTTTCTTAAGCCGAATAGGTAGTTTGCATGGCTAAACTCCATTGCATTCCAACCATTTGATTCCACAAGGATGAAGCAGATTCTACTCTTTCCTTTGCTTCTCGCTTTAGCGGCACAAAACTGTGACTCATCATTTTATAATTCAGTTCTATAATTTGTCTGGCATTATATTGCAGTAGACACCAGTCAGCAGATTTCTAAAAGATCAGCACCAGTGGGGTTAATAAATTATTCCCTTTCCTGGAAGAAAAGGAAAAAGAAAATGGCCCTCAGAACCCTTGCGCTGCCTTCCTCTAGTGTGGTGAGTAAAATATAATATGCTATTAGAAACATATTTTATTTTAAAAAATGGTGCTTCCACAAAATTATGTGGCAGGAAATACCATTTTAAAAGGTTATTTAAAAATAATTTCCCATTTTTGTTTAAATGTGCCTTCATAGAGAGGAGTAGTTTGACTTCCATGCTCTTTTTCTTAGGGCAGCATTTAAAAGAAATACTTTTGACTTTTTCTCTCTCTCCCGGAGATAATCTTATGAATTAACTTATTCAATTTCACAGGGCCAGAAAAATCAATATCCCACCCCGGCATTTAAAACTCCCCATGCTCCTACTTGAAGGCTGAGGAATATCAAATGATATTGCAAGCATATTTGGCTTGCAAAGATCCCGATATCTGAAAAATGTATCTTTCCCAAATAAGGGTTTCATGCATCGTCAAAACTGTTTTTTGTTGTTTTTTTAAGGGCAAGACATGCACAAATTATTATTTTTGTTTCTTTCAGAAAGTGTTAACAGAGCTACCCTCTCTTTTACTTTGAGGTGCTGCATTTGGTGAAGAAAACTAGGAGAGGTGGTACAGTGGTACCTCGCAAGACGAATGCCTCGCAAGACGAAAAACGCGCAAGACAAAAGAGTTTTCCGTTTTTTGAGTCGTTCCGCAAGACGAATTTCCCTATGGGCTTGCTTCGCAAGACGAAAACGTCTTACGAGTTCTTGTGAGTTTGTTTCCTTTTTCTTAAAGCCGCTAAGCTGTTAATAGCCACTAAGCCGCTAAGCCGTTAATAGCCGCTAAGCCGTTAATAGCCGTGCTTCGCAAAACGAAAAATCCGCAAGACGAAGAAACTCGCAGAACGGATTAATTTCGTCTTGCGAGGCACCACTGTATTGAGAATCATTAGTAGCTTGGTGCAGGGCCGTCTTTAGCACATGCACCACCGGGGTGGAAAGATCCGTCCAGTGCCCCCAAATTTAGTTTAGTCACCCTCAGATTTTTTTGGGGGGGGCGAACTCAAAGGTTTTGACTTTTGGGGGGGGGAATCACTCACCTGTAACAACACCACAGTGGAAATAACTGCTTTTGTTTCCTGACTCGTCGGGAATATTTGACGCTATGGAGTAACAGAGCGACGGAAGAGGGGGGCGGGGACTTTCGCTCCATTGCCTTTCACTGCCGCTGATCAAGAGGGACTGGCATACAATAGGTATACATTTGGCACCCCTCAGAATACATTTGCTGCCCCCCAGAATTCAGTGACCGGGTGCACCGCACCCCTTGCACCCCGGGGTAAAGACGGCCCTGGCTTGGTGGGAAATTACGCTGGATCCAGGGTGTTTTCCTGAATTCTCTTCCAGCATATTAAAATTATTCATTAGATCTTTTCTCTTCTCTTTTTGATGTGTTGAAATAGCTTCTTTCTTTAAAAGTCTATAGCTATGCAGTCACTCTCCTCTGCAATGCATAGGATGAAGGCAAGCAGGCCAAAGAGGCTGGTCTGATGCCAAGACGAATGACAAGGTGGCCTCAGCCGAGCTGTGAAAATCAGCAGCATGGGAGTTTTTATAGAGAGTCCCAGGGACTGCAAGAAGATCAAACCTCTCTATTCTTAAGGAAATCAGCCCTGAGTGCTCACTGGAAGGACAGATCGTGAAGCTGAGGCTCCAAGACTTTGGGCACCTCATGAGAAGAGAAGACTCCCTGGAAAAGACCCTGATGTTGGGAAAGATGGAGGGCACAAGGAGAAGGGGACGACAGAGGACGAGATGGTTGGACAGTGTTCTCGAAGCTACCAGCATGAGTTTGACCAAACTGCGGGAGGCAGTGGAAGACAGGAGGGCCTGGTGTGCTCTGGTCCATGGGGTCACGAAGAGTCGGACACGACTAAACGACTAAACAAAAAAAAAAAAAAAAAGGACCTGATTTGCCCTCCCATATCACCCAAATTCCCAGGCCAGGGAATATCGTGATGGTATTATGAGGCTCTGAGTTGCAATTGTCTCTAGCAGCTGTTGCCAACCTGAAGTCATCCAAGTATTTTGGACCACATAGGATAACTGCCTTATACTAAGTCAGACCATCTAGCCTGGTATTGCCTACACCAGCCTTTGCCAACCTGGTGCCTTCCAGATGTTTTGAACTGCAACTCCATTCAGCCCCAAACAATGTGAGCACTGGCTGGGGCGTGAAGAGAGTTGAAATCCAAAACATCTGAAGGGTAACAAATTGGTGAAGCCCAGTCTGTAGTCTCTCTCCATCCACAATAGCCAGCAGCTCTTGCGAGGCAAGCGTAAGCGACCCAGGCTCCATCCTTCAGCCCTGTGGCACCTGACACTCTGATGTGTACACAGAGCTGCCAGGTGTGCAAAGGCTTTCTCATTGGCTGCTATGAGAGCTCTTACACATAAATCATTGTGAACACTGGTGCTTCCATGGAGCTTTTGACTAGGTTGCATGTCTCAGAAATGTATCAGCTTATAATGTCTGGTCATGAAAGCTTTAGGATTTAAGCAAGGTAGTACTGGTGTGTGACATAATGGGTTTAGGTGTACTCTATATATGCAATAGGGCTTTGTTCTGATGAGCACACAGAGGAAATAGAATGGATTAGATTTGTATTGTATCCATGTCTTGATTGCACCTATACAGTCAAACTGAACATAACTTAATGCTGTATGGGAAGCAGATCCCTATGTACAACAGATAACCTGCCCTAAAGCTGAAGAACACTGGTTTAAGAGAAGAGTTGGGGTACTCAAAAGCATGAGAATTGAAACCTAAGACATTCACACTTAACCTCTGTGGTATGTAAGCAGTAAGCTTACATGAGCCCCAGATGAGGATGGCCAGCATTCCTTCTTCTGTCTGCTTAGCAGCTGTGATTGATTGTCCGTTGCAATGTTGCTGCCTGATAAAGTCTTAGATAACTGCCTCCACATTTTCCTTTCTAACTTTCTTTGTAGATGTCCAATTGACTTACATCTTTAAAACATGAATGTGAAGAGTCAGGGGGCCCTGCTGGTTCAGGACCTGGTACCTGTGGACCCCCTGTACCCCCCTGTCAGTAGCCCTGGTGTCCTGTGGAGCCTATTAAGACTGCTAGACTATAGAGATGAGTGTGAATGAAATGACTGCTATAGTTGAAGCATAAAACATGCTGTCTCCAGGCACATGTTTAATCTACCAGGGATGCCCTTCTTTGCATGTTCATCTATTGTCTAAAATGGCTCTCTTATTATTTTAAGCGCTGCAGGTAAATTACCAGATTAAACAGTAGTGTGCACTCAGCCTTTACACAGATAGCTAAGATCTTCCTCTTTTGAAAGTTCTTTTCTAGGGAGAAGCTACTGGTTGGGGTTTTGAGTAGATTTTATGGGTTTTGCTGGTGGTTTAAAGTATGTGTTTCATTGCTGTGACATTTGATTTATAGCTGACGCACTTTTATGGATATAGTGTAGTGTTTCTTTTCATAATGTCTTCAGAAGCTATGGTTGGGAAGCAGAGTACACGTTGGTAAATAAATACGTGCAAGGGAAGAGATGCACTAAAAGTTCAAGTTATAGGCTGTCATCTTAAATAAGTTTATATGAATAAGTTATTTTCACCATATTTTTTTATTGGGGCTACACGGGCCAGCCTTAGTTACATAAACATACAGCACAGACAATATTCCCCCAATCAATATCAAAAATAAATGAAGAATATATTATCGCAAGTGATGTGGTTACATGGATTATATTTTCGCACTCTCTAAAAGCTGTCAGTCGATATTAGCTATCAGATTTTGTATTAAACTATCAGAATTAAGATGATTGGGAGGAGCAGGGTTGCAGAAAAATCACACTTTTGACGAAGTGACAGTTGCACCTAATTGCCAAATAAGACTGTGTTGTAGAGGGGAAGCAAAGAACACTGTAAGTCAGGAAAGAAATGAAATCATTACTGGCTTAGAGTACTTCCAGGTGGGAACCTTAGATCACAAATGGATCATTCAGATCTGATCTTTATGTGTGTGTGTTTGGCGCATTAGCTTTGGCGCACTGCCATTTTTTCAGTCTTGGATAAGGGATGTAGGAGAGGGTGCTATTGGTTTGTGGAGGTTTTGCCTTGTTTTTCTTGTGTGTTTTGTGTTTTTATCTTGTATTTTTATGTTGTGAACCACCCCAAGATCTATGGATGAGGGTTGTGTACAAATTTAACAAATAAATATTTTGCCACTTGCCGTTTAGCCCAGTGGGTGAAGCTTGATGGAATGCATCTGGAATGTATTTTTGTCCCCCCCCCCTCAGTTACTTTATCCCAACCCTCTACCACCTGCTTTCTATTCTAGAAATTTTTCATTTCTGTGTGCATATATTTTAAATTTTAAAAATAAAACAGGTAGTACCCACCATGTCATCGCATCTGTTCTTGGTTCCTATTGGCTCCATTGCTCCCACTGTGCTCAATGAGATCAGAGCATAGCACATGCAAGGGATGGTGTGTACCTCCTATTCATTCAGAAAACGTTAGGACTTGCCATCTGTATTTCTCTAGCAGAGAGAGAGAGAGAGAGAGACTGGCTATATTTTGCAAATACCCAACTTGCTCTATCTGATCCATTAAATATTTATTAGCCAGTGTCTGCCCATTGAGGACTTGGAGGGAGGGGGGAGGTTAGTGTTATTGTCTGTCTGGTCAGAGACTAATCTCATTGGCCAAAAATAAAAGTTGATTAGGATCATAAATGTAGCCTCCCTGCAAATGTCATTTAATGATGTAAGATGGGGGTGAGGTGGGGGGTTACTCTTTCTGATCAGTCCAAGCAGCAGTTCCTCAAATGAACAAAATGTTTGGGGAGGGCTGAAGCTTAATGACTCTTTATTCAACTGAATGGACAAGCAGCAAGCTCTTGGCATATACTCCCCCAGATCACTGGAGGCAGAACACTCTCCGGGGCTGGCACAGGCAGCAGGCAAATGATAACACTAATGTACTTTCCTTTTTCTGAAAACAATTAAACCATGAGAGACTGAGACTCTTTGTGACACGTAGCGATTTGTTGAAAATCAGTTATCTGCTAAAAGGGGGCGGGGGAGGTCCATTATATTAATCAGACCAACAAAGTCATAAATTTATTTTCATAAAAGAAAGGTGCTTGGACCTGGACAGTGCTCATTGCGATGGTGATTCTCATGCACACCATCAAAGCGATTTACTATCTATGGTATACTTAATAAACACTATAGTGTGGCTTTCTGTGGCTAATAAAGCTTGCTTTACATTATGCCCCTTGTCTGCTAAGATTTGCCTCCTAGGGCTCACTTAGAGTGCATTAAGAAGTTGAACACCAAGATCAGGGTGATTTGCTGCAAAACCTAAATAATTCATGCTGCTTTCAGCTGGTGTTTTTGCAAATGCTGTAACGAGACAAGCTGCAAAATGTTTTACATGGAGGAAAAACACAGATTACCACTAAAGGAAAACCCTTTTGCACAGAACTGCCTCTTGGGGCCCTGTCTCATGTTGCCTTTGCGGTGTGGGAACCCTACAGCGGTACAGCACGGCTTCTTCCCACACCATGAAGGTAATGCCAAAAGAACCTGGCCATGTTGGAGGAGCTCGTTTTCGCAGTTCCTCTCCATGCCAGAGTTGCCCCTTCATGAAAAGATGGAGGGGGTTTCACTGTGTGGGCTTTCCCCCTTGCTGTGGGGCTTCTGGTGTTACCTTTGCCATGCAAAAAGGAAATGTGCTGTACATAAGAAGATCCCTGTGGGATCAGACCAAAGCGTTTTGTTCCCACAGTGGCCAAACAGATTTGCATGCAAAGCTCAGAAGCAGGACATGAACCCAATAGCCTTCTCTTGCTCAAGATCCCCAACAACTGGTACTTAGAGTTTTTCTTCTTCTTTGGCGATCACTCGTAGCCATGTAAGATTGTCTTCCATAAACAAGGTTTTAACAATGAGTCCATAAATGACTGTGGAGGCCAATTCTGGATCCACAAGTCCTACCACAGTGGGCAGATAGGTTTCTGGGCGGGAGTTGAACACAGTGAGGGTTTGCCAAGCATGCCTTCCTCTTAGCTTCTAAAAAAAATGTAGTATAAATACCGACAACTGGGAAACACAGCACTCCAATTGGAGAACAGCCTTTACCAAAGGTGTCATGGGCTTTGAAGACTTGGAGATATATCTCCTCTGGCACTGAACATAATATATCCAACATTCATTACTAGTAGCCATTGATATACTTATCTTCCGAAACATTGTCCAATCTACTGCTAAAGCCATCTAGGCCGGTGTCCTTCATCACATCTAGGAAAACCAGATCCCAGTCTAGCAACGGCCTGTGTGAAGGAGTGCTTCATTTTTTGTGTGTCCCAATTGTGATCGGGACCCCAGGTTTGAATGTTATGAAAGAGAAGATCTCATGCTAAAAAGATAACGTAAGAAGAAGCTTTTCAACATTTGCTGCAGCACATTCAATGAAGATTATTGCAGGTGTCCAAGCAGTGGCAAAGCTTCATGCTCCAGCACCGGGGGGTGGGGAGCAGGCGGAGGCGTGGCTGGTGCGAGTCCTGGAGGCGTGCAGCGCCGCCCGCAGGGGCGTGGCACGTGTCCTGGGAACAGGGCATGCTGTCTGAGGGGGCATGGCAGCCAGCACGGGCAAGGGGGCAGCTGTGATGGCACCACACTGGGATTGCACTGCCGGGGGCGGTGCGCTCCCCCCGCACTCCTCTTCCTCCTCCAGTGTGTCCGAGGCATATTCTGGAACCCTGAGACGGGCGTCTATTTCCTTGTTCTCAAGGACCAAAGATTTTGAACAACAAGTGGAATTGATGGGGACAATTGTAAGAAACTGAAGAAGTCAGGACAGAACTCTGTCCCTGCAGGGCAAGTGAGGGAAGGAGAGGTATCCTGGCTGGATTGTGGGTAGGACATCCAATGGTTACTGAGGGAAAGGAAGAAAATTCATGTATGTAGCAATGAAAGACATGGTGGAACTGGCAGGGTGAGAGGGGGCATTCATTAATTTTACCTGTGTTAAGCAAAAATTAGCACAAAGGCTGCATAGCAGGAGACCGCAGTCTATAATACAGAAATATTCCCCTCTTCCCTAAATAGTGAGAAGTCTAGGATGGGAATGAAGGATTTCGTTTCCGTTGGATGATTTATAGTGTCGTTGTAATATATGTTTATATGCTAATATACAAGCAGAGTCTATTGAAAACAAACAGACTTAGATACAAAATATAACTGGCAGCACAACCACTAATCCTGCACTAGGTTCCCAAAATAGCAACTGCATCCAGATTTTGGCTAGCCGCTGCTAAAAACTTTTGTGCTTCTCGCCGTTTCTTAAAATTTGGATAAAATTTCATCCTGCAGAACATTACCCAGATAGCATACATCAATCTTCTTTTCTTCCCTGCAACTTTGGAGGGGGGGAAAACACTTAGAAGTTTTCTTCGTGAAGCAGTACATAGGTTTTGCTAAATAAATAAATAAGATACAGCACACCCCATTCATATTTATGATTGTATGCCAATCCATATTTTGTGGTTCAGCTGGTTCAGCTGAACAGTGTTGCTAAGTCTCTCCTTCTTTAATATACATGTATATACAACCTGCATTTCCTAAACAGATTAATCACTATTTCCGCCATCTGTTTTATAGTTTGTTTTTAAAATCCATGCAGCATGCCAAATGGTAAAGCCAGCTGAGCTCGTGTTTTGGGAGAACGGCTGTAGGACAACACAGTAGTGAAAACTGCTAAAAAAGAAGAAGCGTTGAACAGCTCAAGATGTTATGCTGTTGAATCAACAAGCACTGACCCAAAACCTACACAAGACGCTGAAACCTGGTGGCATAAGAGCACTTCTTCTGAAAGGGTCAGATCTGCACCTTACATTTAGAGCAGTATCACACCACTTGGGGGAAGTCATGGCTTCCCCCCAAAGAATCCTGAGAACTGTAGTTTGTTAAGGGTGATTAGGGTTGTTGTGGTGTAGTGGTTAAGAGCGGTGGACTAGTAATCTGGCGAACCGGGTTCGCATCTCCGCTCCTCCACATGCAGCTGCTGGGTCACCTTGGGCCAGTCACACTTCTCTGAAGTCTCTCAGCCTCACTCACCTCACAGAGTGTTTGTTGTGGAGAGGAAGGGAAAGGAGATTGTTAGCCGCTTTGAGACTCCTTAGGGTAGTGATAAAGCGGAATATCAAATCCAAACTCTTCTTCTTACAGAACTACAATTCTCAGAGTGCCCCGGGAAGAGGTATTCACTGTCCACGCACTCTGGGAATTGTAATAGTACACCAAAATGTATTATACTGGGGGAAGTTGCTTGCAGAAGATGTATACATTAGTCAAAACTGCGTAGGAAAATTAATAGAAACTCACACTGTAATGCCAAATTATTTTAATGAGTTTTGGTTTCTTTTTGTTTTGGAACGGAGACGCTGAGGGTGAGAGATAGTGGCCAGCCTAAAACAGCTTAGAAACTTTAGCAGTAAATGTTGGGCTGGATCTGGAGATGTTGTTGTTGTTTAGTCGTTTAGTCGTGTCCGACTCTTTGTGACCCCCTGGACCAGAGCACACCAGGCCCTCCTGTTTTCCACTGCCTCCCACAGTTGGGTCAAACTCATGCTGATAGCTTCGAGAACACTGTCCAACCATCTCATCCTCTGTCGTCCCCTTCTCCTTGTGCCCTCCATCTTTCCCAACATCAGGGTCTTTTCCAGGGAGTCTTCTCTTCTCATGAGGTGGCCAAAGTATTGGAGCCTTAGCTTCAGGATCTGTCCTTCCAGTGAGCACTCACGGCTGATTTCCTTAGGAATGGATGCGTTTGATCTTCTTGCAGTCCATGGGATCTGGAGATACCCCAATTCAAATCTTCCCTTAGCCATGAAAAACCACAGGTTGACCTTCAGCCAGTTACCATTTTGCAGACAAACCCGCCTCACAGGGTTGTTTTGAGGGATGAGCTCATTTTCTCGAGCTCCTTGGGTATATGTGTAATCAGATTAAGTAAATAAAACAAAATGTGTTGTAACAGAGGCAAGGGTCTTTCTGATCCATCATTCAGGCTCTTAGTCTCTACGCTGTATCACCCAAGAGTCCAGTGCCGCCTCCTCCAGTGGTGAGGCTGTTTTGAATTTTCTCACAACCAAAGGATGACAGAACAAAGGCCTCTTCCCCACTTAAAAGGGAAGAGGGCTATTCACACGAGAGTGTTTTAAAAGAGCCTGACCTCCTGCTCTGCACACTTTTAGTGGCTGAGCGGCTGTTTTCTCCCCGTAGACCTTTTAGTCCTGTTGAATAAGTATCTAGTTCCTTTCAATAATTTCTGCGCATTTTGATGGCAAAGTGACTACACGTTGCTGAAGTGACAGCTGCTAGCGACAGGCGAGAGCTTGTTAAGCCCAAAAAGATGTCACATCATTTTCATAGCACTGCTTGTCTTCTTTTTTCAGCAGCTCTCTGCAATGAGCATAGAGTAATGTCTCATATATATATATATATATGAGACATTATATGAGACATTATATATGAGCTCTGTTCCAGTAACAAGAAGCCGAAAGCACCAGCCTGAAGATGACGAGTGAGACCTCGTCGAAACGTCGCCTAGACACCCCAACTTTTACACGGGAAGACACCCGAGGACACCAAAACCTGCATTCCTGTACCCGTGAAAATCTACGAAAGCAAATATATATATATATATATATATATTGCAGCCAGAAACAGGTAGTCAATGAGGGTGTTTATTCATTGAAGGTCAGGCTTTTGTATTATGAAACTTCCAGCAGATGCGATAAGCAGTAAATTGCAGATCTATCACTGCCCCCCTCCCTTCCCAGCGAGCGTGCGCGGGAAATCAGCAGAATCCTGCCTCTGTTTGATTTATAGCCCACTTTTGACCAACCCTTATCTAGTTCCCACAAGCCCTTTTCTGATGCAGCTCATGTCTGAATGACAATAGACAACCACTGCCATTATGCTCCAAAATCCCTCTCTGCATTCTAGACACCTAAGATTACATCTGGGCTATTGATTTATTACTGCCTCCCCCACCCCACTACCCCTCCCGGGACCAGTTTGTTCACCCTGAACAAGATAGACTATTATTAAACTGAGCAAACAACTCCATGTGAACTTGCTAAGGGAAATAATCATTTGCAGCCACCTTTCTAAGAACCTGGATGCACAAAGCAACAGAGGCGTTGAAATATTAAGGCTATTTTTATGTCTGTAGCCACCAGTTGTGCTTTGCTCAGATTATATTTAATTGATGCACAATGTTCGATAGCATAAACATGCTTCCCCCCCCCCCATCTTGTAGTGCCTCTCTCAGAACGCTCAGATGCTGCAGTCCTCCTGCGGATACTTTCCAGTTTGAATTAAAACCCGAATAATTGCAGGACTCTGCTTCCTTGCCTCTTACGGTAACACCTTCCCCATCAGAGGCAAAGAGGTTTTACAGCACCTCTTGGAGCCTCAGCAAAACACACACACACATCTTCTTTCAATTTGTGAGAGATTTCTGAGAGATATAAATATCCTACAGCTATCATCATCTCTGTAGTCCCACTTGCACATTGAAATGTGGTGTGATGGCAATAACAGTTGTGTTGTTATTTGTGTGTTTGTTTGTTTTTAATTTAATATCTTCCATCTCAGCTTCAGCAGTAGCATATGATGTCGTTTCTCTTGGGTGCTAACCATGTGGGTGTTGCAGAAATGCTTCTCCCTGGATAGAACAAAGAAAGTCCTGTTTCACTTCCAGAGGGGTTGCTAGGCTTATAAAATTTCCCTCTGTCACCGACGGATCACCTGGAGTGCGATATTTCTGCCAACCACTGTTACCCCACCATGGTGGGACTGTAATGTTGTTGTTGGTTGCTGGCAGCCACCTCTCTCGGGAGACAGTGGAAGAGGCACCCTTTGGGGGCGACGTCAAATCACTGGAGAGTTACAGTGCTTGCTGCAGATCGTGTCCTCCCTCAAAGAGTGTTGTGGTGCGACCTGACAACCAAACCCTGTGTTGTGGGTGGGTACAACCTTACAAGTTGTGACGATTTGCTACACGGCAGACGAAACCCAATGGCAACAGCCAATCAGCCAAGTGGGGAAAATTCCTGCCATGCCCCTGTCCCAACAACAGACGACACACAACGGCATAGCAAGGTCAATCGCAAAATGCCCTAAAATTAGGGAGAGGTGGGCGGGTGTTCCAATGCATGAGCGAAAGAGGGAGCTCTGGGACACATGCATGGGTTTATATAGGTCCCTCGATCCATTTAGACTGCACCCCATTGGCCAGATTAAACCCAGCATCGAGGGATCTACCAATCGGGTGTTGTGGCTATCCAATAGACCCACCCACAAGCAGGAGGTCAGTCTCCAGGTCTCACCGCAACACGTGCCCTCTTTGAGGGAGGACACGATTTGTATGCAGGAAGAGAAAGGGACAAGGAGCCTAGACATGGAACCTCTTGATGACCCCTGCCCACGGAAGCCCAGCAGACCCTCCCATTGAAATAGCCATGAATTTCTTTGGTCCTTGGGCAGGTTAAAGTTGGTGAACCAGAAAGGGGGTCAGATAGAACCAATTTCAACCTCTTGCCTGTGAGTAAGGAAAATGCTGTTTACAGCCCAGCCACGTGAAAACTGTTGTCTGCAAAAGATCCCCATGATGCTGTTGCTGCATCTGCAAGATGCAAACATCTGGGCAAGGCTGATTATTACATGGGCCTTTTCCTGGAAGTCAACACCCCACCCAGAGGGAGGAAGCCAATTCCCAAAGAAAAACTGGCCCCACCCAGGTTGGTGGGTTATTCTGAGGCAGCCTTCAGGCCCTCCGGATCTCCTCATGGAGAAACAGCTTTCACATGCTTAAAGCAGGGGTGGATAATCTGTGCCCCCCCTTGAAGTTGCAGGATTTCAGCTCCCATCAGCCCCAAGCAGCATGGTCAATGGTCAGGGATGGTGGGAGTTTTAATCCAGCAACATCTGGAAGGCCACAGTCTCTCCCAAGTATCTCACAGGATCTAGAATTCCACACTGCTGTGCTACTTTAAATAACATAGTCAATAAAACCCACTGTGTTTCTTTTCTCCTGTTATGGAAGGTGGGGAGGTTGTATTTTGTTTTGCTTCACTTTGCTTACTGTATGTTTTACGTGTGTTCCCCTCGATCAACTTCCTTGGTAAATACTGATGCATCTGAGAAGTAGCCAAAATTCCCACTGGTATCAAATTTACGGCATGTAATGCCCTAAGAGAGAATATTATGAAAATGATCTACAGGTGGTACATGACCCCAGTCAAGCTTGCAAAAATATATCATATGCCCAATAATAAATGTTGGAAATGTAATGAAGCTGAAGGTACTTTTTATCATCTTTGGTGGACGTGCCCAAAGATTAAGGTCTTCTGGGAAATGATCTATAATGAAATTAAGAGGGTTCTTAAGTGCACCTTTCACAAGAAACCAGAGGCCTTTCTCTTGGGCATGTTTGGCCAAACGGTATTAAGGAAGGATAGGATGTTTTTTATGTACGCTACAACAGCAGCAAGAGTTCTTCTAGCAAAGTATTGGAAGACACAAGAACTACCCACACTGGAAGAATGGCAGACGAAGGTGATTGACTACATGGGACTGGCTGAGATGACTGGCAGAATCCGTGACCAAGGAAGAGAGACGGTGGAAGAAGACTGGAAGAAATTTAAAGCTTATCTTAAAAACTACTATAAAATTAATGAATGCTAAAATGTCAAGGGTAATGTAAAAAAAATAAGATTCCAGCTGTAAATGATTGGGTAAAAGAAGAAGGAAAGGAAAAGAGTTTAAAAGTTAATAGAAGTGAGGGGTTGCTGAAGGAAATTATTAAATAGGGATGCAGAAAAGGGAGGCATGGGGAAGTCGGTGAAATAGGGTTAATGAAAAAGAGGTTATGAAATTATACGTGTTTATATGTTTGTTTGTTTATGTATTGTGTTGTGTATTGTTTAAAATTTATGTTGGAAAATCAATAAAAATTTATTTTTTAAAAAAAAGAAAAAGAAAAAAGAGAAGTAGCCAAAATTCATTCTATTCCTTCTCCCTATCCATCACTTTTCCGTAGATTATAAGTCTGAGGTGATTTACTGGCTTATTAGTTATCATTGTAAGCTGTTCTGGGATCCTTTTTGGCTGAAGAGGACAATTAAAATCCAGTATGTATTTACATACATACATACATACATACATACAGGTAAAGGTAGACCTGACCGTTAAGTCCAGTCGCAGACGACTCTGGGGTTGCGCGCTCATCTCGCTCTATAGGCTGAGGGAGCTGGCGTTTGTCTGCAGACAGCTTCCGGGTCATGTGGCCAGCATGACTAAGCCACTTCTGGCAAACCAGAGCAGCGCACAGAAACGCCGTTTACCTTCCCGCCAGAGCGGTACCTATTTATCTACTTGCACTTTAACGTGCTTTCGAACTGCTAGGTTGGCAGGAGCAGGGACCGAGCAAAGGGAGCTCACCCCATCGTGGGGATTCAAACCATCGACCTTTGGATTGGAAAGCCCTAGGCTCAGTGGTTTAGACTGCAGCACCACCTGCATCCCAGATACATACATACATACCTACATACAAACATAAATATTGGACAAACGCTGTGGTTGAACCAAAAAGTTGCTGGCACCTCCCAGCTGCTGCTGCTGCTGCTGCTGCTGTTGGCTTTCTAAAGGTAGCCAAAATGCTTCATTGTTCTTAATATATTTACCCTTCCATCAGTCACGTGGAGCAGCATAAACCAGTAGAGTCATACCTCGGGTTGAATGTGCTATGGGATGAGCGCATTCGAGTTGTGATCCACGGCAACCCAGAAGTAACGGAGCACATTACTTCCAGGTTTCGCCGCTTGCGCATGCGCAGACGCTCAAAATGACGTTATGCGCATGCGCAGAAGGGCCGAAACGTGACCCGCGCACGCACAGACTCACAGATACAGGTTACGTTTGCTTCTAGATGCAAACGGGGCTCCGGAACGGATCCCGTTCGCATCTAGAGGTACCACTGTATACCTGATGAGCTTCATAGGCAAGAATCCTGTATCCGTGCCCATCAAACTCCACTGCAGAATTTTCACCATCATCCTCATCACACTTAGCTCCCTGCCCACGTGTTCATAACCCAAGTTGGCAGCCCCTGGCACATTAAGATTCCATACCCTTGCACACGTCCTGCTTGAATTCATTCATGCTAGCCAAGAGTACTTTTGCATTGTCCAGTCCAATGACACATCTCAAACTTTTTAAAGTAGAGTTTTTATTTTCATCTCTCTTTTTTTAAAAGGGAATGATGTTTTGTTTTAATAAGCTCTCCCCCCTCCTTCCCCCTCATCTTTTCTCTTTGGTTTTTCTCCTTCCTTGGGGAAGGGGTGGGGGGAGAGAGACACCAGTTAAGGCTATTTTTGAAGATATATTATGGTATTTTTCTAACCAGCTGAGCTGTCTCTTAATCCAGCCCAACATGTTGTTTGCTTTTTTGACTGCTGCTGGGCCTTCAGCAGGTGCTTTCATCAAGCTGTCTACACCAATGCCTAGCTCCTTTTTCCTGAGTGGCTACATTTAATTTAGAACCCATCAATGCGTATGAGCAGTTCAAGCAGATTCCGTCCATGGTGTATTCCCAGGCAAAGTCTGCTGTGGATTTCATCTGCTCCTCTTGTCCAATTTCTACATATATTATTAAGTCAACTTCCAGCAAAGCATTTTGCTGCATGAATACAGATGTGCATTATTAAACTAATATTATTGCAGAATAAATTATTGATTACAAAGAATAATAGACGATTAAAAAAATAGCTTTTCCTGTTTATAAAGGGAAAAGCTAACTTTGTCTTCATCTTATTATTACCATTACTAATAATATTTGTATTAAATTTCTTATACATGTGACTGGCATTTAAAAAACAAGAACAAAAAACCCCATAATGTTGATTATATATAGCTCTTAATTATAAATCGGCATCTTTAAGGGTGCATTTTTAAAATATATATTACCCACGTCGTACATTTCCTTTTTTTATCGTACCCTAAGTGTGCTTATCTGACATCTGAAGGCAGCCCTGTTTAGGGAAGCTTTTAACGTTTGATGGACTACTATATTTTAATATTTTGTTGGAAGCCGCCCTGAGTGGCTGGGTGGAGGGTTTTCCCAGGATAGCGCAACTGCCAAATGGGTCTTGTTTGGGCCAGGGAAGTGGCCTGTGGCTTGCCTGATATTTGACCTGTCATGGGCAGGCTACTCAGCTGACTCCACCTCAGGGGTCTCCTCTGAGGTCAGGGCCTTTTCAGTGGTGGTGCCCCACTTATGGAGTCCAAGGGAAGCTGAGCTCACACCTACTGTTTTCCATTGAGCATCAGGGTAAGACTTTGTTTCCCCAGCTCTTTAAAGGTCTCTCTCTTCTTAATGTGTCCAAACTCCTGCTTTCTTGCTGGTTTTATTATGATTGGCATGTTTTCCTGCAGCGCATTGATTGTTGGCTGCATTTATCATCGTTTTTTTATTTGTATGCCGCCTTTCCATAGTTAAAACAGCGCTCAAAGCGGCTTACAGCATGACAGGATTTACGTAATTACCAACATAACAAAGGTCATAAACAATGAATAAATGAAGCACATCGGAAGGAACACAATCAAATGGAAAACAATTTCCACATAAATCGTAAAATCTAAAACCAAAAAATACAACATTAATATCAACAATTTAGAATGACATTGATAAAAAATAAAAACGATTTTAAAAAAGATCCATCTGTGTTGAGCAGCAGCAGCAGTCCTTTATGGCCCCAAGCCAGGGGGAGAGAGGCAGGGCCGGGCCCTCAGGCTCCCAGCAGGTCAGTCGTGAACTGCCAAGGACCCATGTTGTCACTGGGTGGTATACATATATAATAATTCCAAGTCAAAACTGCTAATAAACCAAGGCGGCAAAGGAGTAAGAAGGAGTTAGGGCAGCAAATACACTTAAGTTGAAGATTGGTCATCAAACTATTGAAAAAGAAGCCCTCTGGGTAAATAACAGCCACGTGGCAGTTTTGCCATTCATATACTAATTCTAAATTTCAACCACTGAGAAGCTACCTACCTTCCAAACTATTAAAAAGTAGTAGCCTTTATGAACACTGATCTAGTTACATCATTTTATAGCAGTAGTAATCGTAATAGTTTATTGATTTATGAATTGTCTCATGTAAATTTACAATCGTGCCATCATATAATATATACATACGATATAATACATATTATTGACCGAAGCAAACTCTTTTTCCTGCCCCATTCCAACAGAAATGTAGCAATCATATTGCATTTCTGTATAGATAGAATAATACACACAAAGGAGAGATCTTTTAAAAACAAAAATCTTACAACGTTTTTAATGCATTTCCTGACCTGAAATATTTGACTGCAGACTTTAAAGCTTTGAGGTTGGCAACAGCTGTCTCTTTCTCCCATTAGGAAAGGCACCATGGAAGTATTAAAGAAACTGTAGGACAAAAAGATTCTTGCCATCAGCACTGTCAGTCCTAGCAATCATGGCCGGTTTGACGGCTTTTATATGAGTTCCTGCATATGTTTCTGGAAATCGGTGGGCTCTTGGAGAATGCTTGCCTCTCGCTGACTGTATCTTCTCAGTCTGAATTGTGTGTGAATAGGAATTAAGGAAACATACATAAGGAGAGGGGTGTCTAATTCTCTAAGAAACACATTTCCATTCATGTGGGAGTTGCAAGACATGCCAGTGGTCTTTCATAATCTTTCAGTCTACTCTTTGTTTGTCATTTCATTTCCTTTGTGGTGCCAACATTACTAGACGGCTCAGTGACACAGATGCTCAAGGAGTGAATACTCAACTCCCTTTTCCCCTCTCTCTACCCCCCCCACCTACATCTTTTTTTCTTTTTGGCTTAGTGAAGGCTTTTCCCTTAGCCACGGAAACACCCTGTTCCCTTATTGGAGTTGACCGAAAAAAATCTTGATTTATCTGTCTAGAAGCATTTCCTGCTTTAAGTTTTGTTTTAGAGCAGAAGCCTGTTCTCTTCCATTTGCCTCTGCCTACGTCCTTAGCAACCCAGAATATAGAGAATGTCCCGAGCAACCATTGCATTGCCATAATGTGGTTGCAATAAAGGTCATAAATGGAGCCTGCCTGGGAATTAATTCAAATAAGAAATTGACGTGCCAAGTTCAGTCCTCTGCTGGGCATGTTAATAATGTCACTTGTGTGATTGCTGCCAGAGGACATCCTAAAGCCAGGACTTGCAGCTCCCTGCCCCTACCCTTGGGGCTCCCTTACTAGGACAAAAGCAGAGCCCAGAGGTCAGAAAGAGACTGCGACGGCATCACTGCCGGGAGATAACTATTCATCTCCTTAAAGTATGGGCTAGCTTCTTGAAAGATTAATGTTGCTGGTGTTCAGGCATTTAAAAAATAGCACTGATTTCATCCCTGGACGGACTCCAGTGAAGTGACAACAGGGGTGAACTGGGAAGCGGCAAAGTCCTTGAGTTGCCATATGGCAAACATTTATAACTTCAGCAAGGCTGTTGCAATATCCTAACAAGTCATTGGGGGGGGGGGAAGAATCAGCAAACCGATCAAAAGAGCCAGAATTTGGGGTGGTGGGACAGTGGGGTGGGTGGGAGACCCTTGCATCAGCATTTCTTGCACAAATGAGGAAGACAAAGAACTAATGGGACAAACGCAGGAAAATGCGACTAAAGAAATGATGTGCGTGTTTTTAGTAATGATAAAGGAGATTACTTACTTGGCCGTGTGTTTGTGGAAATGTTTAGAATGAGAACAGTGGCTTCTTGTTTTAAGGGGGGGGCTGAGGAAAGAGTGGACAGTGCACAGGCTTCATTTGTACCAGGCCCTACTAGGGTTGATCCTTGTTGGAACCTGTTTTCATTATCAGAGCCCAGTGACAGATGTGCTGCAACAGAGGAAAGAATGATTCTCCGAGTCCACCCACACAGAGCTGGGGCTTGGAGGAAGGCAGGTAAGGATTTTGGATTATGATGTGTGACTTCTGGGCAGGCTTCAGTGCCAGCACCTCCTTTTTTTGAGAATCATAAAATCATAGAATTGTATAACCAGGGCCGTCTTACCCATAGGCACTCAAGGTGTGCGGCACCTGGGCACTGGGCTCTCAGGGGGGCCAGGCCGAAAGTCCAGTGCCTGAGAGTTGAGTCCGGGGAAGAGCCTGCCCATCGGTCAGAGTGCTGTGGTGAGCTCTTCTGCTGTGGCTCTGTGCCGTGAGTTCAGGGACAACTAAGCCAGCGAGATGCTGAGGCGGCTGGCCGGCCAGCTCTGCCCTCCTAAGCGCCTGGGACTGGGCAACCTGGGGGGGGGGGTGAGCCGCCGGGCAGAGCTTTGAACCCTGGCACAACATATGCTTAAGACAGCCCTGTGTATAACTGTAGCGTTGGAAGGGACCACGAGGGTCATCTAGTCCAATCCCCTACAACGCAGGAATATTTTGCCCATTGTGGGGCTTGAACCCACAACCCACAATCCTGAGATCAAGATTCTCCTGATATACTGAGAAATTAAACCACAGCTGCCTTTTCAATAGGCATAACTGAGTATCCAGTGCTTTCTGAATGTACTTCAAGTAAGAAAGCAGTGACTCCCTGGTAACTCCACAAGCGCTGGTTCAGATGTACATTCTCAGCAATTCATGACTACACCATCAAGTGATGGCCTGGGGATGGACCATGACAGACATATCTGTGACAAAATGCCCACGTTTCTGCATGTCACCTCAAGCACAGTGCTTTACAATTGGAGTCTGATATCTTCACTTGCAGTCACCAGGTACAGCAGCTTTCCCCAGCCTTTTAGAGCCTTAGGGCCTTTTAGAAGTTGTTGGACTACAGTTCCCATCATCCTTGACCATTGATCATGCTGACTGTGGGTATTGGGAGTTGAAGTCCAACAACATCTGGAGGGCCACAGATTAGGGAAGACTGAAGCGCACAATGATCCAATGATGCAGATGTGAACCAGCTGTAAGTCTCAGCATGGTAACAATGGCCTTTGCCAGAGCTGGGGAAACTCAGGTCCTCCAGATGTTGTTGGACTCCAACTCCCATCACCCCTGATCATTAGCCATACTGGAAGTTGCCATATTTTTCACTCTATAAGATGCACCAAACCACAAGACACACCTAGTTTTTGGAGGAGGAAAACAAACAAACAAAAATATTCTGAATCTCAGAAGCCAGAACAGCAAGAGGGATCGCTGCACAGTGAAAGCAGCAATCCCTCTTGCTGTTTTGGCTTCTGGGATAGCTGTGCAGCCTGCATTCGCTCCATAAGATGCACACACATTTCCCCTTACTTTTTAGGAGGGAAAAAGTGAGTCTTATAGAGCAAAAAATACAGTGGTGCCTCGCAAGACGAAATTAATTCGTTCTGCAAGTTTCTTCGTCTTGAGGATTTTTCGTCTTGCGAAGCACGGCTATTAACGGCTATTAACGGTACTTAGCGGCTTTAAGAAAAAGGAAACAAACTCGCA
>JAXCMG010000095.1:1171047-1187519 GCA_034642415.1 Podarcis siculus | reverse complement strand
CTATTAACGGTACTTAGCGGCTTTAAGAAAAAGGAAACAAACTCGCAAGAACTCGCAAGATGTTTTCGTCTTGCGCAGCAAGCCCATAGGGAAATTCGTCTTGCGAAGCGACTCAAAAAACGGAAAACTCTTTCGTCTTGCGAGTTTTTCGTCTTGCAAGGCATTCGTCGTGTGAGGTACCACTGTACGGTACATTCCAAAAATGTCTGGAGGGCCAGAAGATTCTAAACCATGGCCTACACTATCTTTGTGCATAATGTCCCATTTTGGGCCATCCAGCCATGCTTGTTTGTTTATTCACATACCTGCCCTGCTCACATCTGAAACAGGGGACAGCATACGCAACATACCACAAAAACCATGCCAACTGCTACTGGTAGGCTCTACCACTTTGGATTGCAACCGTAGAATTTCTTTCAAGCTTTCCTGTTGCATGTGGGGTAGGGTGGGAGGTTTCACAAAAGGGCATCTGGGAGGTGTAATGTAGGCCAGAATGTTTGGGCAGGTGGCTTCTTCAAGCTCTGTCTAACCACAAATCAGATAGATAGATAGATAGATAGATAGATAGATAGATAGACAGACAGACAGACAGACAGACAGACAGACAGACAGACATTATTGGCATCATTGTAGTTGTAAGTTTTTAAAATATATATATCACTATTATTTTGATCACTTCCTAGGTTAATCGAAATTTGGCCAATTCATCTATCCACCCTCCTTTGGTCCATGTGAGGCCTGCAGTGACAGCAAAAGATCTACCCCCAGCTGGTCTTGCTCCCTTGCCAAGCTCTGGAAGTCTGTCACTGCCTTTCATGCTCCGCTTAGAAGCATTCCATATTGTGTTAATCCTTGTGGTTAGCAAGATCTTTCTGGCAAGTCTGCCAAATTCTTTCTAGTGCTTAACAAGACAATTCTCTCCCACTGTACTGTAGGTTATGGGGAGAGCCAGGGTCTTAATTCATCCCATGCCTACAGTAACGTGCGCGGAGATTACCCCCAGAATCCCACTGGCTGCATCAAAAGTGCCTGGATCGGGTACCTGCTGTGCTCAGGACTCAGCAAGGGTACGTGTTCATCTAAACACATATATTTTATGCTTTGCCAAAGCAAACTCTGCTGTTTTTGGCTGAGTTCCTAGTTGTGTTTCAAATGCCGATTTCATGGCTCACCTCATCGCCCCCTTACATGGCTGAGCACTAGACCCACTGCACCAATTCCACTTTCTTTACTGCCCTGTCTCTTCCGAAATGAAAGGACCAGGGAAGAGGGTCCCCCTCCTTTCTTTCTTGTCCTCTCCTTCTCTGTTTCTTTCTCCCCCTGTTTCTGGGCTGGAACATGCTGTGTTTTGATGCCATGTCCCAGCTGATTGAATGCCTTCCTCTTGACACACAGTGTGTGGGTGATGTGGCTGCCTTTGTGCAAAAAAAGAAAAGGAAAAAAAGAATGAGAGCTTCAATATCCTGTTCTGAACCCCCAAAAGAGAGGCAGACTCATACAGATTCCTTCCCTGCTAGCAGCAGCAGCAGATCTTGTTTTCATTAAAGGAAAAAGTGTGGCCACATATATTCTCGATGAGATTTAAAGGCACATTTGCATGTTCATGATTGTGAAGCAGTGACTCAAAATCAGTAGAGCAGTGATAAAGCTTGTGTACTTTTAACGAAGTACTGAAACCAACATCATGGCACTTCAGATACATTTTGGCAAAGGGAATTGTCTCCCAGGCTCCTTCAGAAAGAAAGAAAAACCAAATGGGCTTTCCTGTGGAGAGAAGAATGTGATGTTTTCTCCAATTGCAGATGGAGATTGGTGTGTGTAACTGCTCTCCTGCAAACACATACACAAACCACAGAACCTTGTATGCAGAAAGCTAACATGTCAAGCTGAAGGATTTGGCCTAGTCTTCCCACTGAGATGTTATTTTTCATGGAGCATCACCAAAAATACAAACTCCTATTTAACACCCTGCAATGACATAGTCCATGGCTGATTCTGCTATGCCACTTTTAGGAACTGGGCTTTTAGACTACAGCTACCATAGAAGGTAAAAGTAAAGGGACCCCTGACCATTAGGTCCAGTCGTGGACGACTCTGGGGTTGCAGTGCTCACCTTGCTTTATTGGCTAAGGGAGCTGGCATTTGTCCACAGACAGCTTCCGGGTCATATGGCCAGCATGACTAAGCCGCTTCTGGTGAACCAGAGCAGCGTACGGAAACGCCGTTTACCTTTCCGCCGGAGGAGTACATATTTATCTACTTGCACTTTGACGTGCTTTCAAACTGCTAGGTTGGCAGGAGCAGGGACCGACCAACGAGAGTTCACCCCGTTGCGGGGATTCGAACCGCCGACCTTCTGATCGGCAAGTCCTAGGCTCTGTGGTTTAACTCACAGCGCCACCCGCGTCCCTATCATAGAAACACAGACTTAAATCATTTGGGTAAGTTCCACTTATTTTTGTTTTCATGAATATTGTTTTCAAATCCCCCAATGGAAGCCTACAAACTTTTAGATCTGAAAACTGTACAGCAGCGAGCGAAACATTTTTCTTGATTCAGTTTCATAGCATTTAGATAAGTGCATTGCACACAAAAAAGAGAGGGAGTCAGCTGTTTGTCTGGTCATTGCAATCGCAGTGCATCCTCCCAGCGAACACAAGTCGTTAACCAAATTCCTTTACAACACACTGTGCAAGAGAGAATTTTTGTCCGCGGGAAGCATCAGCAATGTGCATAAAAGGAGCGAAGCTTCTCCTGCCTGCACTTGACAGCACTCCTCTAATCAGCAGTTTTCTCATCCTGGAGATCCTCCTTGAGGTTTGCAGATGACCACACATAACGATGTGGTTTCTTGTCAACTAGCAGTAATTTCGCCGGACAGCAAAATGTACTGCGAGAGACGACTACTTTGCAAGTGAAATGGGGATGACCTACTTTTCCAAGTCTGCATTTGCACAGCGCCCCTCTAATCTCTTTCAATAATATTTAGCTAGTGGTAACAGGATGCTGAGCACCACAGAAAACATTACAAGTCATAATTCAGTGGAATTACAGGGGTGGGAGGAAACAGAAAACTAACAAATAGCACTTTGTACACGGCATTGACTTGCTTTCATTTGTTACTTACACTGCTTCTTGCTTTTCTTTCAAAGAGTGTAAAGTGGTATATAATATTCCCTCCACCCCCATCCTTACCACAACCCTTTCAGGTAGTTGTTTTAAGCTTGCCCGAGTAGGCGTCATAGCTGTGTGAGAATTTGAACATCGAACTCCTGCAATCCTAGACAGACACATTAGCCATGGCACCACTCCATTCCCCCTCCCCAACATGTACACACACCAAAAAAATAGTCATTGTGCCCCACATTGGAGGATTTCTAGTGCTCATCACAATCTGGGATTTGCATGTAGACGGGGTGAGAGATGACCCAAAGTGAGGGCAGGTTTCACACCAGCAGTGGCCAAGGCATGGGGGCGAGAAGGGAGGGGTGCTGGGAGGGAGAAAGTGGTGGTTTAAAACAGTGGGAGAAGTTTAAGTAAAGCAGGGATGAAGGGACCTAAGAGGAAAACAGTGATTTAAATCAACAGCAGGGGTTTTAGTGAAGTACTATGGAATATTTTAGGTCTTCACATCCTTCATCTCTCTCACATGGGGCAGCTGAGGACTGGACAAGGGAGAAGTGTGAGAAGAAAAATAAAAGGGAAATAGTGGGTTTGAACACAAGTGGTTTCGGAAGTGGGGCTGGGGAGGTGGAAAGCAGGCTTCATTGTCGCATGCTGTGGTAAAGAGAAGCTCATGGGAGGCCGTGGTTCTGATGGGGCTTCTGGGCTACAGAGTCTGAGGATGGCAACACAACCTCCCCAGGCTGAAGCTGTGCCAGAAATATGGGTTTCTGGGACCACTGGGGTTGGTTCTGAGGACAACTCCCCCTCTTGCTCTGATTTTCCTTCTAGATTCCAGGCCTCATCCCCTGAGGTTGGGGAGTCAGATCACAAGCTTTTATATCCCGTTCAAGTATGATATGCTACAATATTATTAGTTTAACTTTTTGTATACAAGAAGAACTTATACCCATGTTATCCAGGATCAAAAAGGTGTCTCAAAATAAGAGACCTTGCATACCTTTGTTCTCTCCAGTTTTGAATGCTGCCCTTATTATAACGTGATGCAGTTGCAAAATGCATAGTTTATGTCTCACACACCCAGATAAATATTCATAAATTTCTCCAAAACCTCTAGGTGGGAATGTGCAGTTGTTGTTAGACTATTCACTATTCCTGTTTGTCACCATAGGTTTTTAATGTCACTCTTCCCACCCAGCCTTTTATCTTGCTCACTGCCCCCTACTCCAGTAGTATATTCTCAAGTGTTTTGTCCACTCTAGTTTTAAATAGATTAAATATGGTACTTTCTCACCGACTTGTCAGAATCTGTCAGTGAGTCTCCAAGGCAATTGACACAGGCAATTTTGAAGGTGCATTGTGGACCTTAGCCCACTTGTCATTTGGCTCTAAATACAATGCTTTCCTCTGGCTGTCATGAGCATGGCACAATGGCATTTTGAAGCCTTAACTCTCCCTCCAAATGCAATCGTACAAATTGCCTGCAACAAATGACCTTTGCAGTTGGGTCCGGTGCTGAGCCAAAGAAATGAAAATATATATTTGGCAGGCAGGTGTACAGAAGATCGATTTGCAGCATGGGGCAAAAGTTTCAATTCCGAAGCCCGGGCACTTTGGATATTAAGTGATAAAAGGCTTTGGGTGCTAATAACACACCCACCACTTTTGTTTTTTGTTAATAGCATTGGATATGGACCAAATTTAGTTAAGCACTTTTTAGTTTCATTACAGCTTTCCCATTGGAATTTTAAAGTACATACCTCTAGCTAGACCATGCCCACTGGATCTTAAGAATTGGCATAACAGTAAGTACAGCTACTGCTGGAACTCTCTCTATCAGTGCATTGGTTCACACACTTTGAGTGGTGAGGTAGCAGCCCACCATGTACCTAAAGGAACTTGTGGTTTTTTTGTGATTCTTCCAACTGCAGAAAAGGCCCACTCTCATGTTGCTACCCTCCAGCCCTCTTACAGAGGGGGCACATGAAGAAGAGCTGTTGGAGCCTCCGCACGACCAAGCTGTAATGGCTACTCCTCCGACATATCTTCGGAACCCATCCAAGCTCTCCTCTGACGGTGAACAATGACCTAAGCCTTTGAATGAGGCTTTAGGCACGCTCTCCATTGCGCAGAGTACCCAGACAGCAGCAGAAGGAGCCAGAAATATGTGCTACATTGCTACTTTATTTCTAACTACGTAAGACAGAAAAGAATATGCATCTGCTCTCTGTGAGAGACAGAAAAACAATAGAACAAAGAAATAGGAAACAAGTAACATCAACATCCGTCTCCTGTCTCCTGTGAGACTTCCAACAGTCTGGAATGTCAACAGAGTCTTGTGACTCTAAGAACTGCACAGTGGCATAACAGAAACCTAACAATAGCCTCAGATGGTGATTGCAGGATCTGGGTCATTTCATACGGGGAGAGGAGGTCCTCTCTGTTTCATCTTCTGAATGACTGGTCCAAAGTCACACATTGAACTTTACTTCATTTCTTATCAGATCTAAACAAAGGAACCTGAACTGTCCCGTGGATGTTAACATAGAACAGTTTTATACACTGGTTAAAACTAAGAGGAGGAATTCAGCATGGCACTATGTTAATCATTCCATCATGGCAAGCTGAAACATCCCCCCTTTTCCTTCTCCCACATGGTGTTCTGAAGGTTCTCCTGACCCCCTCCCCCAAACCAGTTGTAGGTGGCATGCAAGGGGAGGAGGGGTAGGAAGCCCCATTGTGCAACCAGAAGTCCATGCACAGGCCTGTAAGTTGAATACAGTGGTACTTCTGGTTACGAACACTTCTGGTTATGAACTCTTCAGGTAATGAGCTCCGCTAACCTGGAAGTAGCTGCTCCTGGTTGCGAACTTTGCCCCAGGATACAAACAGATAGCATGCAGTGGAGGCACGTTCACAGCGGGAGACCCCATTACGGAAAGCACACCTCAGGATAAGAACGGTTTCAGCTTAAGAATGGACCTCTGAAACGAATTAAGTTCATAACCAGAGGTACCACAGTACCTGCTTATAACTGAGATTTTGCCACTTGGACAAAAGGGGGGGGGTGAAAGTTTAATATAGAAACTAACAGCAAACAGGGGGTTTTCAAATGTCCATAAACCTGTCTCCTTATTTTTCTGCATTTCTACCATTGCAAAACATAGGAAAAAATGGGGGGTGGGGGAGAAGACTCAGTGGCCTTGGTACCATATCACAGAAAATATATGCTTGACAGACAGTGAAGTTCTTTGTATTCTGAAGCAACTGAAGTAATCTTTCAACATTGCCATAGAAGTGTTGATTATTTAATAATCCATGCAAAATCCGTAGAAACATTATCATTTGACATATTCTAATTTAAGTCACTTTCAACCCTTTGATAGTCAGAAAATAATAATGGTGCCCACAGTTTAAATTCTAGATGAGAAATAAGATGAAAACATCCTTCTCCGTTTCAGTAAAAACAAGGGGTGAGTTTTAAGGCATGAAAATACTTGTTACAACCCAAAACATATTTACTCAGAAGTAAATTTCTCTGTGTTCCACGAGGCTTACGCCAAAGTAAATATGCACAGATCTGCAATCCAGGTTCATTATACTTTCACCTCACGAGGTGAAGGTATCTCCATCCCCAAATATATCACTATTGCCAATCTATCCTGTCAAATGTCCTCTCAGTGACAAGTTAAATAGCGTCCAGAGGTATTATCCATTGGAGGATGGCAACTGTTCCTTTAAAAACTCGCTTGTTGTGAACATTGTCTCTCAACACTTGTGCCAGAAATTCTGATAATGCTCATCAGTAGTCAATAAAGTAATGGAAGGTTATTACGTTAATTAACTGAAGTGTAGTTTTGGAGCAGTGCTTTTGAAATGAATATATACAGCAAATATGGTTGGAATGGGTACTCTTGCTTTTTCTCTTCTCAAGGTATACCAGTCAAGTTTTCTGAGGTAATATCTGTCAGGATTGAAGTAATTGGTTTAAAGCTTGATGTGCATATTAAAATAATTTATATTTTGCCCTGAGTTTGGGGCACAACAGATGACTCATAATAAATCCAAAAACACTATGACAGAGCAATCCTACTAGGCCAAGGGATGAAGATTAAATGGCAGGCAAACCAGCAAATCCAAAGTCTTATCTGTCTGGTGCTAGCAGGGAAGAAGTGGTGAGGGGGTTGACACTTTCCCTCTCCTTTCTGAGTGTGTGTATATATCTTTATCTATCTATCTGGTTGGTTGGTTAGTTATTTATCTAGCTAGCTATCTAGCTATACACCAGTTGGAACCAATAGGGGGGAAATAAACTATGCCAGCTCCAAAGATTCCACCATTCCCCACTCCAGGGCAACAGGAGAGCTTTGGATCCCTCAGATGCACTTTTAAAGAAGCAAAAATATGCCAAATGATGTAGCTCCTGTCCATGGCGAAGGCAACAAAAAGCTTTCTGCTCATAGAATGGTGCTCCACTGATCCCCAGCACAGAAAGTTTTATGAAATGCAGAAATATGCTCAGTTCTAGAAACCAGAGGCCTTTCTTGGAATAGTAGGTTTGGAATTGCCCAAGAAAGATGTTAAATTGTTTTTGTATGCCACAACTGCAGCGAGAATTTTGTTAGCTAAGAATTGGAAAACACAAGAAGTCCCAACAGTGGAGGAATGGCAGATGAAGATGATGGACTTTTCGGAGCTAGCTGACCTAACCGGAAGAGTCCCGCGACCAGAAGGAGGAGGAGTACCAGGAGGAATGGAGGAAATTTAAAGACTATTTACTTAAATATGATAAGTTAATTTAATTGGAAAAGCTTGCAAATATCAGATAGGCTTAGGATTTAAATATGTAATGTTAGGAATTAATATGATTAATGCCAAAATAGAAAGACAGAAAGATGTGAAGTGATTAAGTTAATTTTATGAGAAAATTGGTTGCGTGTCGAGGTCCCCAAGCCACCCCCCAAATAACTCACAACGCACACTTAATTTTTGTTTAAGGTTTTTGGCATAATTTTGGCCACTACTTTATTTAAATACAAAACCGTGAGTGGTTGTTTAGGCATTGGTTAAGACTATCTGTCCCCCTGCCTGGGGACAGAACTGACTTCCGGGCACCACCGAAAGACAGTGTGGGGGAAAGCAAGTCGGGGAGAAATGGAGCTGAGTCACAGACCCTCAATTCTCATCCGCATGGTCCCCGAAGGCTTGCCGGCCCTAGTCCCATTCCAGGGATTAGACAAAAAGATGGCAAGCCCCAGGATTCCTTTAACGGAATTCCCTTTCCGCAGCAACCATGGAGGGGCAAGCCCAGCCTATCCTAACCCCTCCTCCACCAATTTATAACCAATGCCTAACCGCAACCTTACAAGTTGTGACGATTTGCTACGCAGTAGGCAAAAACCAAATGGCCCAGCCAATCAGCCAGATGGACAAAATTCCTACCAGGCCCCTGCCCCAACGGCAGACGACCCCATGACAGGCATAGCAAGGTCAATGCAACAACCCCTTACTCAAGGGCGGGTGGGCGGGTGGGCGGGTGGGCGGGTGATCCGTTGCACACAGCAAAGAGAAAGCTCCAGGCTGCGTGCAGAGTATTTAAACATTTTACTCCTCCCACCAAAATTGCAACATAACTTTTACCCCAGCAACCCAGTGAACCAATCACTGCCCCAGGCCATCTTTAGAGACCCTGCCTGGTAACAGAGGGGTGGCTCAGCAGACCCCACCGCAACACATGCTCTCCATGAAGGAGAACACGCTTTTTGGAAAACTGTTAAAATGATATACACTGAAATTCAACCAGGGAGATATGAGGAAGTCACTTAACAATGTTACTAAGATTGGTTTAATTATGGTTGAGATTTTTGTTTGTTTGTTTGTTTGTTTGTTTGTCTGTTTAAAAAAACTTTGGAAAATCAGTTTAAAAAATTGGGGGGGGGGAGAAATATGCTCCGTTCTACTCCATCGTTTACAAAGGAATTGTTAAATATTTGTCTAAATATATACTAGGAAATGATCTGGGTGGGATTCGAGTCTGCCTTGCTCTAGCTTTCCATGCTCCTGTAGGAAGATCTGACTCACCCTAGAACCATAAGTCTATATAAATGTACAAATATGTACAAACTTTGTTGAGCTACAGCTCCCATCTTCCCTGACTACTGGCCGTGTTGGCTGATAGGGACTTGAGTCCAACAACACATTCTAGCTTTTCTTGCACTATTGTGTGGCTCTTGGCCATTCCAGCCAGCCCATTATGTATTGCAGGGGAAATGGATCAGAGAGACCATCCTAAGATGCAGCCTATGCCATGAACACTTATTTTAAAATACATGAGGTGAATAGCTACACACCTGTGCTATGGACCTCTAGGCAACCAGAGAGGGAAACCTTTTGTAATATTGGGACAAAACAGTTCTTTTCTCTCAGGCTGTCACAGTCACTAATATGGGTGCATATGGGTGATAAATATATTTGTGGACCAAGAACTTTTGTAGCTGTGTTTGCAAGGATGAAATATACAGTATAGGTAAAGGTAAAGGTACCCCTGCCCGTACGGGCCAGTCGTGTCCGACTCTAGGGTTGTGCGCTCATCTTACTTAAGAGGCCGGGAGCCAGCGCTGTCCGGAGACACTTCCGGGTCACGTGGCCAGTGTGACAAAGCTGCTCTGGCGAGCCAGCACCAGCGCAGCACACGGAAACGCCGTTTACCTTCCCACTATAAAGCGGTACCTATTTATCTACTTGCACTTAGAGGTGCTTTCGAACTGCTAGGTGGGCAGGAGCTGTGACCAAACGGCAGGCGCTCACCCTGCCGCGGGGATTCGAACCGCCGACCATACGATCGGCAAGTCCTAGGCACTGAGGTTTTACCCACAGTGCCACCCGCGTCCCATCAATATACAGTATACCTAACAATATTTCTCCCTCAAGTTCAGATGAAGCTCAGTGAACTTTGTACAGGTTCTTGCTATTTCTCATGCCAGTAGGCCCAAGGAAAGGAAAGGGGAAAACCAATCATGGTGGCAGAGAACCTGTCCATTGTTTGCTTTCCTGCTTCCTGAGAGAGCTCCCACCGTAGCCTGCTGAGGCAGGGATTATTCATAGCCCTCTGACTCAATGCCATCCCTGCCTCTGAGCTCACAGATCCCAGACTGAGATGACTTCATGTAGCACAGCGTTCCTTGGACGTTTAGCACCACATTAAAATGTCATTTTGAGCAATTAATATTTTATTTATAAATGCTTTATAAATATTTATTATAACGGAGCATTTAAACAGCAGCTCATCAGGAAAGAGAGAAAAGCAATCTATTACATTCGTATTAAAACATGCTCAAATATTTAATTATAAGAGAGAATATTTAGACAAACCATAAAATATGTATGCTGGCAGTGTGCTCTCGGCCAACTCCTGTCAAACTGCCAAGCTGAGCTGAAAATATGGAGTAAGTTGTGTTCCTTGCAAAAACCCAGGGATGTAATCTGGGAATGATTCTGAGTTCTCCTCCGCATCCCTCTTTATAATGCCATGACCACCTCCAAAGGCTGTGGAGTGCATTTGAGGTGGCTCTGCCTGAGGACTGTCCTGGATGGGAGACTGACCACATCCCAGGGCTTTCCGTTAGCATAAAGCCACTATGAATGGCAACAAATGGCAGAAGCGCCGAATTTGCCTTTGCAAAGATAACAAGTAAACAGATCACAAAACTCATTTAATGAAGCAGTCCATGTGAATCTTTAAAGCCAGCAGTTTCTAACAGGCCTTGGCAAATGTTTGTGTATGTGTGTGTTTTTCTAAGGGGAAAAGAAAAATAGCTATTGCTCACATTGATCTCCAGTATAACATGTCACCAGGTCCATACCCTGGTCTGGAAATGTAATTAAAAGCACTCTGTTTTGCTAATGGTGACTTACTAAAGTGTAGGAACTGATGTTTACATTTGCTCCCTCTTTTATTGCTCAAACATTGGTACGGAAAGAAAAGTTAATGCATCTGAATTATCTTGAATGGCTGCAACTGATTTATATCAGGCTTGGAGTGCTGTGGTTTACATACATCATTTTCTTTCTGGATTACTTCACCATTTGATTTGTCTTCTTCCTCCGCCTTCTCCGTTTGCTCTATTTCCTGCCTTAAATCTGCGCTCTCTCTCTCTCTCCTCCCACCCTTCGCCATATTTTTATGTTACCTACAGATAAACATCTCCAAACAGCCAGCTTCTTCTCTTCCTACTAACGCTGCCTTTTTGTTACAGATCTCAACATTTAGGTGGTGGTGGACCAGTACGGCTAAACAAATAATCCCACTTGCTGCAGTATATTACTGAGAATTGCTGTTCATAATATTTTGTGTTGTTGTAGCAACATGTTCCTTGCCTATATTTAGTTTAATAGCTGCTTTCGGAATATTGCAAGCTAGTTGCAGTATATTATCAAATGGCTTTGAATGACATCATAACCCCAGAGTGCCATCTCTGGTGGGTTATAAAATCCTCCCCAACTCTCCGTGTGTATTAATAGCTTGTAATATAATTTTAAACCAGGTATTAGAGTTTACAGCAGGAGGAATAAAAAGAAATATTCCAGCCCTATGCAGTTTCACGAGGCAAGGAAGAGGGCACAGGAAAGCTCTTCTCTCGTGCTCTTCCAGTACAGAACTGGTGTGCCTCAAATGGCAGTACACTACCCAGGGTGGCAGAGCTGACACTGCTGGCTGTCAAACACTCTACCATTGGCAATCCCTGATTTGGGGTCATGCTCATTCTGTTTGGGGGGGGGCATGGGCTGGGTCTGATGGTCTTCCACTTTCGCCCTGCTTGAATTGAGAGTGTGACCTAGAATGCTCTCCTGTGGCTTCTCATTTCAGGGTACAAACAGTGACACTAATATCCTGTTGTTCAAGGCCACTTGCCCACAACTGCTGATCTTGAGAAGCCCCAGGGTCTCCCAGAATACAGTTTGAAAACCACTGATCTATATCTCTGCTGTTGACTTCCCAGCTTTTAGCCTGTGACATGCTGCTATCACCTCCATTTGATGGCACAATTCCACATTGTCGTAATATGCTCAGGATAACCTGAAGGGGGTGGATGGAGCCCAGTTTCCCACTCTATTTGTCATCCAAACTCCCAGCACACCCAGCATTTATCCATGGGGAAATCCCAATGAACAACCCCAAACAATTAGTTCCCTTTGCTATCAACCTTTAGCTATAGCGTGACAAAGCATATCCTCATCCACCCCCGCTAGTCACGTATTATAGATGGACAAAGGTGGCAATTTTGGTTTGTTCAGTTTGGCGCATTTCCACATCAGTTTGCAAACCATTTCTATAGCCCTCATGAAAAATTGTCTACATTTTATTGCGCATTATAGTGTGTACATTTGGCAATTTTGCCGAATATTCACATTTTTGCAAGCAATACATTTTTGTGTTATTCTCACCAATATGTTCATTTTTGGCACAATTTCTCCTTACATATTCGTTTTTGTACACACTAGTAGGCTGGAGAGCAGCACCAGAAAATTCAGAGAAGTGTGAATTTTGAAAGACAGCTATGTTTTGGTTTGGTTGTTTCCAGAAACGTGACTTAGCGAGGCTTGCGTTCAAATGTGAACTGCAACGAATTTCTCCCCTTATCCTTAGTCAGGCCTAACCACATGCAAGTAGCCCAGTCTTGATGCACAATCCATGGCAGCCATTGGAATGGCCAATGCAGCAAGACGAGGAAGGTAGCATCAGGCAACCCTGCTGCCCGGGCAATGGGGATCAATTCCCTCCTCAAGATGCAGCATTTGAGCCTTGCAGGGGGCTGTGAAAATGTAGAGAAAATGTAGAGAAGATGTGATAGTGGCGTTACGCTTCCATCAGCAGAATCTGTCCCAGTGAAAATTGCACCTCAAGAATTCTGCAGAGAGAAGGGCTTCTCACTTCTTTTGTGAGGCCACATGTGCCATTGAGCATTGCTGTGTGTTTGTAAAGAGCTGAAGCTGCCCTGCTCAGATTGCATCATTCAGGCGCAGCACAAGTTCCCACCCTATGAGTAGCAAGGTCAGATTCACAAGGGGGGGGGAGGACTGGTGTTAAAGCACATATCTGTCTTTTCCTGAAGAACAAAAGAGCCACCCAGTAAAGGATTGTTCCATGTGTTTAGCCAAAGTGCAACTAACTAATGATTTTGTGCACTATGGAAAATCTGGAGGGTTTTTTCCCCATGGCTTTCACTACAAACATTTCTTTTTAGATTCCCTCGCGATATTTGCCGTCAGAGTTTCATCTGGCGCAGCGTTGTCGCTGCGTGCAGAACAATCGATAAAGCGTTATTAAAATGTACAGCCCATGCATATCTAATCCCACTTCTCCACATGCCACCTAATTACACATATCAATTCCTTTCCCTTGACCCTCACAAAACGCGGATAAGTTTAGCAGGAGGCAGGGGAGCATTGCAAGGTATGAGGAAGCCGTGCGCCTTTTGTTCCCAGAGAAAAGACCGGAGGGTTCCCGCATCCGGAGCGTTAAATATATTGTGCTGGAAGGAGTGAGCCATCTCTCAGATGCTCTGGATATATTTGATATTCAGTTCCCTCTCCAACCTCCTCCTGCTTCCCGCCACCCCAACACCACCACTTTAATCACACCCACAATGCAGTGCTTGTAAACTGTACTGATGTCAACTATCCTCTATTTATTACATCTTACACTTTAAATATCACCTCTGACAAACAAAAGAAAAGCAAATGTTCCTAAATTTCCTGAAGGGCTGAAACATCAAGCCCGGATTATTATTGTTTATGTCTCAGCTTTAGCAGCCTCCAATGTCTCCATGGTCTGCTGTGCGCCGTAGCTGGCAATGATGAATGACCATTACGGCAGCTTATTGGAAATGGCTTGATTTATAACCTGCTCTCCCGCCTCAGTCTAATGGCTTCATTTCTTTCCTCCAGTGCGTGATGCCACAGCCAAGGTCATTGCGCCAATGGCCTTTTGTTGTTCGTTTGCTGATGACCAGTGTGCCCGAGAGCCGACACGAAGCAGGGGGGAGGGAGAAGGGGGAACAGGAGCCAACCTTTCCATTTTATCTCTCCCCCCCCTCAACCTCCACTTCCAGCCCCTGATAACTGCAGGAGAACAGTAGATTAAATGCTGTCTTCTTTTTTGCTTTGCTTCCCTCGCTTGCCAGACAAGGGGCCTTGCTTTATGAGCCACACAGGGAAAGTCTATTACTCACATCTACTTTAAATGACCAACATCAAATATATACAGCTCCCATTAAAGCTGAGATCAATAAAAATGCCATTAAGATAGTAAAAGTTGCTGATATTAGTGAAGCCCCCAAACAAAATATTTGATTTTCTTTCAGGTTGTTAGTGAGATGGAATACAAACACATAAGAGAAAGGGAGAGAAGGAGGCCATGCCTGTGGTCAATAATTTATCTCTGAGATTCATTCAGCCTCTCACCCAATATTTCCCTCCTGTCTATTGATTCCTCATCATTATTTGTCATAAGCTGTCCTAACTCAAGGAGAAAATATGCCCTGTGTGTCCAAGGGGAGTCATACCTGAAGAAATAGAAAGGAATTTCATTAAAAACAAGAAAGGACAGCCTTGGCTTTGAGAATCTCCAGCAGCACGTTACCAGAGAGAGGAGCCATGCATGTGTGTGCGCAATTCTGGATTTTAATGCATTGATTTGGCAGGACCATGACGGAAAGTGCCGGCCCATACCTTGGATTAGTTTTGGGCTGATGTGTTCAGACCAATCAAATCTGGTTCGATTTGAGGTGAGTGGGTGACTGGATTTTAAGACTTGGGTGGGGAATGTCTTTCTTTAGAATGCAAGTGACTAAGGTTCCTCCCCTTTCTTTCTGCTTCCAAGTGATGGGGTGGTGGGACTGACCCGGCATCCCCCCACACATGTAGCTACTGCTTCTGGGTGGTGGATGAAGTGGCAAAGTTGATGCAGTGCAAACACACTGGCAGAGCCATTCTGGTACTCCTGCCAGTTCAATGGCGCTGTGCAGACCTCACCACTGCCTCACCCTTCCCCATCTACCTCTCAATACGCAGCCATGGCATAAGTTTTGCTTGACTGATCTGAGACATTTTGGGGATGGAATGACATAGGAGCTACACTGTCATTCCCAGAGGTATTCTTGCAGTATTCCAACATGGAAGATAGCTGCAGCCACTAGCCACAAAAAATGTTCCCAGCATATATATACGTCGCCTAGACACCCCAACTTTTACACGGGAAGACACCCGAGGACACCAAAACCTGCATTCCTGTACCCGTGAAAATCTACGAAAGCATATATATATATATATATATATATGGTATATATGCTGGGAATCTGCAGCATTTTGCTGTGTATGAGAATAGACGCTCCAAGGCTGCTAAATTGC
This sequence comes from Podarcis siculus, assembly GCA_034642415.1. Lineage (NCBI taxonomy): Eukaryota > Metazoa > Chordata > Lepidosauria > Squamata > Lacertidae > Podarcis > Podarcis siculus. Next base: position 1,171,988 of record JAXCMG010000095.1, on the reverse strand, counting down.
TGTAACCTCCAACCCCAAAGCCTTTCCCTCTCATATATTCTTGATTACTAGGTAAAAGGTAAAGGGACCCCTGACCATTAGGTCCAGTCATGGCCGACTCTGGGGTTGCAGCGCTCATCTCGCTTTACTGGCCAAGGGAGCTGGCCTTTGTCTGCAGACAGCTTCTGGGTCATGTGGCCAGCATGACTAAGCCGCTTCTGGTGAACCAGAGCAGCGCATGGAAACAACGTTTACCTTCCCGCCGGAGCGGTACCTATTTATCTACTTGCACTTTGACGTGCTTTCGAACTGCTAGGTGGGCAGGAGCAGGGACCGAGCAACGGGAGCTCACCCCGTCGCAGGGATTTGAACCGTCAACCTTCTGATCGGCAAGTCCTAGGCTCTGCGGTTTAACCCACAGCACCACCCGCGTCCCTCTTGATTACTAAGAACACTTTAAAGTCATCCTAATGTTTACCTGTGTGTCCTTTTAGATAGGCAGTGACCTGTCTGTATTCTACAAAGACCAAAAACCTGATGTAAAGAAAGCTACTCTGAGGACAGAGATGCTATTCAGGAGTGGTTCTTCAGACTAGATGAGTGGTGTTCAACCTAACATAGACAGGGCTGCAAGAGCTCAAGGATGCTGGTGGATTCATTTCTGTCACTTGGATCACCTACATCCATATTAGACAGGGAAACCTAGCTTCATCAATCTACACTCTCGTGTTACAATTTATTATGTACCCTTCATCCTATGGTCCCAAGGTGGGTTACAACAATGAAGGTTAGATTACTGCAGTGCACTATATTTGGTGGGAGTGCCTTTGAAGGCACTTCAGAAGTTGATGCAGAAGGAAGTAGCTAGACTGAGAATGGGAAACAGTCTGCCCATATAACACTGCTTATGGCCCAACTGACAAACTGGAACGTGTCCAGAGGAGGGCAACCAAAATGGTCAA
>JAXCMG010000095.1:1144624-1157038 GCA_034642415.1 Podarcis siculus | reverse complement strand
TCACATGCACTGCTCTCAAGCCAGGTGTCACCCATCTTGTATTTGTGACTCTCATTTTTTTTTGCCCAAGTGCAATACTTTACATTTCTCCCTGTTAAAATTCATCTTGTTTGTTTTGGCCCAGTTCTCTAATCTGTCAAGGTCGTTTTGAAGTGTGATCCTGTTCTCTGGGGTGTTAGCCACCCCTCCCAGTTTGGTGTCATCTGCAAATTTGATCAGGATGCCCTTGAGTCCATCATCCAAGTCGTTGATAAAGATGTTGAATAAGACCGGGCCCAAGTAATGGTATATGGTAATGGACTTGCAAGCCCAGCCAAGGCTTCTATAGTTCAGCCTTTCCCAACCTAGAATTTGCATAGGCTAATGACTGAGTGCAAATTTATAAATAATGACTGGGTTTTAAATTTCACATAAGAGAGCCAACTAATTCCCCATTCAAATCACCCCAAATGCCACATTCAGTTGGTTTGCACCCCGCCCCAGATCAACCAAATCAGTTTTATATTTAATTTCACCACTTTTAAGGTTTACTTGTACACCATCCAGCTCCATCCAGATCTTAGTAAAAATAACATACAAAAGATGCATTATATTAGATAACATTGCTTGCAAAAAGGTGTACATTAGTCAAAGCTGCACATAAAAACATGTTTGACAGGAGAATTCACACTAAAATGTCGCTGAATTTTCATATATATATATAATCATGAATTACTGAAAAATGTGGAGAACTGAATTTAAGACGGGGAAAATGAGAAACCGAGAGAACCAAAATTGGCATATCCTTCCATCTGATGCTTAGGGCACCTGTGACCCCCTCAGCAATGGATGGTACTCTTCATTCTGATTTATTCTGATTTTAATCTGTATTTCAGTCAGTTGCTGGATTTTATGTTTCAGTGTATTATATACTTTGATGTTAGTCACCCTGAGCCCGGTTTGGCCGGGGAGGGCAGGATATAAATAAATAAATTATTATTATTATTATTATTATTATTATTATTATTATTATTATTTATTACTCTTCCACATTGTTGTGGACTGTGGACAGTTTTGTCAATAGGTTGCATAGTAGCACTGAACTTAGTTGTAACAGGGTGGTATCAGGTGCTTCCTGGTCTGTTTTGCTGGGGAGATAAAATGACATTCTTGTCTAGCCTCCTGGTTGGTGGGTCTTTTAAGTCTTCTGTGACATGTACTGCATTCCCAACAAGTCTTGATATTTACAAAAACTCTGAACTGTATTGAGACCCCTTCACACTATTAATATGTGGATACGATCTTTGTTATATCGTGTCCTCCCTCAAAGTGTTGCGGTGAGACCTGACAACCAAACCCTGTGTTGTGGGTGGGTACGATTGGATAGCTACAACACGCTATTGGTAGGTTCCTCAATGCTGGGTTTAATCTGGCCAATGGGACACTAGCCAAACAGATCGAGAGACCTATATATGCCCATGCACATGACCCTGAGCTTCCTCTTTGGGCCAGTGCATCAGAACACCCGCCCACCTCTCCCTATATTTAGGGCTTGCGCTTGACCTTGCTATGTCGTCGTGTGTTGTCTGTCATTTGGACAGGGGCACAGCAGGAATTTTTCCCACTTGGTTGATTGGCTGTTGCCATTTGGGTTTCGCCTGCCGCGTAGCAAATCATCAAAACTTGTAAGGTTGTGGATAGGCAGTGGTTCATGTGATAGGGATAGGAGAAGGATCTCGCCATCCCTATGTGAAGGGTGTTGCATTAAAGGAATCCAGGGACTCAACTTGGTTTGGTCAATCCCCGAAAAGGGGTTGTGCCCATGCCTGAGTCCAAGGGGACATCCAGGTGGTGGACTAGCCTGTTCCTGGCTTTCCACCTATCCAGGTGTTCACCCTTGGCTGACCTATGCTGTTGCCCTGGGTCAGCGCTACCTGCCACGGTGCAGGGAGCTAGTCGAACGAGAGCCTATGCAACCACTCACTTGATGTAATCAATAAAGTTGTGGCCTAAATTTTGCCAAAAAACAAACCAAAATTTGAGTCTTGTCTGAATTTATTTAAGGGGGAAGTTAAAAGGTCTAAACACGCAACTATCCCAGGTTGCAACTGCCTGCCTCAAGGTGCCTGATCAAGCCCTCAGGATCAATCTTCTTGATGGTATGATGTTTCACAGCTCCCCTCTCTTTTGCATGTCATGGTTTTTTGTCTTTTGTTTTAAAATGAGTGTGTCATTTATGTTATGTGCCCTAAATGATGAATGTTTCTATCATCAATAACCATTCAGTTTTGCCTAAGCTGTAATTACAGCTTAGGCAAAACTGAAGCAGTCTAACCAGATTGAAAAATGGGAGACTATGTCAGTGATGATTTTGGGAGTTGCTGCAGTTCAAATCCCCTAAACAGCTTCTGGAAAAGGCAGCCATTACGATGGCAGCAGTCACAGCTGATCCTACAATCCTAACCCATATTGTAGGAATGGGGACAAATTTGGTTCAGTTGGGATTTTAATGGAACCTGCTTAATTCCCAAACAATATTGCTATCCTTTAAAATTCACACTTTGTGATGCAGTTCTCCAAATGAATAGTGGTGGTGGTGGGGAAATCATATTGATGAAAATAATAGATAAAGGACATTACATTAAGGAAATGTCATTGGAGAAATTTGCGCTAAAATAGTCACAAATCTACATGCTCTTGGTTCCTGTTATAAGATTATGGGTTTTGGACCAGTAAGCTGGAACATAACAAGAGAAATAGACTACTGGGGGGGACAAAAGAGGCTGAAATAAAATAGGAGAAAATCAAGCTTGGCAACTTGTGCTGAAATCAAATCACGACTGGGATACCATGAAGAGTCGTTCCATTTACTTGATTTCTGGTGAGAATGTTTTCACATTTGTAGAGCTGGATCCCCAAAATAGAGTAACTGGAGAAAGCTCTGGGCAAATCCACACAAATCTGTTTCCCATATAACATAAAAATACTTTTCTTTCCTCTTCCAAAGGTAAGCCCCCCACCCCTGTTTTACTTTATCTCATGCATGCAATGTTTGGATGAACAGTTAATGGCGCTCAGCAGGGCATATTTGAAACCATAATACTTGGCACGTATATAGAAATTGAAAATGTTCAGTTCCAGTTCACTTTTCATATGGTATCAAGTTGCAATCTTTGCAACCTCCTAGTGAGATAGATCTGTGTTTCTTATGTTGCCTAAAGAACACCTAGTGACATCTTGGCTCTTATGAGCTTGTATCAGGGACTGTTTGATGGGAGAAGAGGGGGTTGAACAAATTGTGTTGTCGGTTATGGCTGGTACTGTGTGAGAATTTACAGTAGGGATGGAAACTGTGCAGCCCTCCAGAGGTCATTAGACACTAATTCCCTTCAGCCCCATCCAGCTTAGTTGGGATTGATGGGAGTGGTAGCCCAACAAAATCTAGACAGAACCACGTCCCTCATCCCTAACTCTGTATTCCCTATATGGAGCCAGCAATACAGCTGCCATTCATGGAAATATAGTTTTGACTCAGCTCGAGTTTAATAATTTGCATCCAAGCAAGGGCAAGCTAATGATGAGTCTATGAATTTTAAAGCCAGATAGGCAGAGCCTTTTTTATTCCAGCTTCGTTTACAATGTGGCTCTTGGATAAATGCAGCTAAATGTGCCAGCATGATGATGAAAACTCATGAAATGCAGCCGCAGCTATGGATTGACTGGCAGGAATTCTGCTTGTATAGTTTTCCCCCCCACAAACATGATTGGCCCAGTATAGGGCCATCACAGAGCTGATTTCATACTTCTCTGTGTTCACTGGTCACAATTGAACACATCTGTGAAGAAGGCATTTGTTATAATAGAATGGTGCCTATGACTCTGAACTATTTGTTTTTGTGAGATACTGTGATCAATTATTTTGTGAATGAAGCACATTAATAAGTTAAGCCTATAAATAGAGATAGTTGTAGCAAGGTTTTAACATTCCATCCCTCATGTTTTTAACTCCATTTTTATTATAGCCTTTGTTTCTTTTGCTTTTCATTGGTTTCAACATGAATTTCAGCCAAGTCCATCCTTCCCATTCATTGTAGCTTCCTGATGATTTCAATAGGAGACCAGAAGTTCTTCTGCTGCCTGTAGCTTAAATGTTTTCCATCCAGTTAGCAATAAATTTTCAGGTGATTCTGTTTCCATAACACAGAACTATTAACCTGCTGCAGATGGACTTTTAGCAAGCCAGAAACTGAAGAGGGTTTTAGTGGACTTCTTAAAAATAGGCTGAGGAATTCAATTCTTAACTAGTTGAGGTAGAAATAATTCTGACCCTTCTGACGGGGGGGGGGGGGGGAGAGGCAGGCAAGCAATTGTGTTGGCCCAAGATTTTTTGAAATGTTTGCCCCATCCTCTCACCCCCACAAAATTAAATTGCTGGCTTCCAACATAAGCAGATGGATAACTATTAAATATTCATGGTAGAAATAATAATGACTTACCTAGGAAGGGTGCCTAGAAAGGACAGAACCCTGTGTAACCATCGCAGTAATGAAAACATCTACTAAAATGTGTCAAATTTGAAGGTTGGAGAATCGTGTCGCCTTCTCCATCGGACCTAGCCAGGCCTTGTTCTGCAGCTGGCCAAGTGAACTGAAACCAAGAAAGACAGAAAGAAGATAAGGCACAAACATTGCCAAGTGAATAGGTACTGATTTGGGAATCATTTTTATCTGTGACATTCAGCTTATGACATATGGTGAATGTTCCAGTAGGGTCCCATTTGACTCCCCCCCCCCACCCGTTTGTCACAGAACAATAGCACACCCTTAATAAATGGTGGTGAATGAGAGACTTGTGAGCTGGGACTTGGACTACTATGGACAACCAGTCTCTGTGAGATTGTGGCATCCCTCCTGCCTTGCATAGAAAGAACAGGGAAAGTTCCACTTATAAGGCAGGACTGTCTCCTTGGTTCACATTCAATATGGTATCATAATGGGTTGTTGTTGTTTTAAACAAAAGAAATTGCATGTTTCTTCTGGCCCTGATGAACTTTGGGTAGAAATGAACTCCAGTTGGAGCTCACATATGGAGATTTGTTTTCTGTACGCCCACAACATTCTCTCCAAGCTAACTACTGATATCATTAAGCTTGGAAATGGCACCTGGGCCAGCCAATCCTACAGCTTCATTAAGGACTGAAGAAAGAAGTGTAGTTCCTGAAAGAAAGGTTGTATTTTGTTCTTCATCAGCAATACAGAGCGATACCCCGTGATTCTTTACAGCTAATTGTTGATGTGATATGGCTTCTGTTTGTGAACCAACAGTTTCAAATGACTTTTAAGAGCCAAATTCAAGAGAAAGCTTGATGTGCTTAAATGGAATTTGCAGAGCAATCATGTGCATGTTTCCTTGGAAGTAATTCACACTGAGTTTGTTGTGGCTTACTCGCTAGTAAGCATGCTTGGTGTTGCAGCCTTATTTGATTTTGATTCACTGGTCTTGCGGACTTCACTGTAACTAACATTTTCGGGATTGAGGCCTTTGTATTTGCCTTCAGTGCACAGCTTGCTAAGCTATTGCATAGGAGAAAATGCTGGAAAAAACACACCGTAATGTTAAATCAAAGCCTACTTTCAGTAACGCAGGAAAGGGCGCAAGCAGGCTGTCAACTTTGCTTTCACGTTCCTTAGTATTTGAATACTTCATTTTGCATTTTTGCCTGCAGAATAGGTTTTCCCTTTCTTCTGCTGCGGTCTCTGAATTTCTTCATGTTTCTTTAGGTAAGCTGGTAATAATATTAATAATAATAATGTGGTCATTATGAAAATAATGTTGTGAAGAGACTGGTGGAAGAAAAGAGCTCCCCAAATTGATCTGAGGGCAGCCAGTGCCTGCTGTTTGGAAGATCACATTGGCGAGGGTTGAAACTGTCAACTTGTCAGGCATTTCCTGGCGAGAGCAGCAGTCCCTTAAGTGCCGTGGTTCTGTAATATATTAAGCAGGCACCCTGACATATGACTTACTTATCTAGCTCTGATAGACTTAGCATCTCTATGCGTTATGCACAATAGATCTCTGGCTTGTGGAGCGGGAGGCGGGGTGTGGGGGTGGGGGGTGGGAATTGCATTATCTAAAGATCAGGGCATGCGCTACGGCCCATTCGCCTTTGCAACTCCCGGCTTTCTTTTTAAATATATTGTCCATAAATAAATGTTAAATAATTCATGACCGTAATTTTGTAAATTCAGCTAGGCCACACCTCTCTGGGGGCATATTTATGAATGTGCGTCAGCCTCGAATCAATGCGTCTGCCAGGCTCACGAGCGCCGAGCCAGAATTCCCACATCTAGACCAAAACGCTGCAAAGGACTCTGATTCCACTTCAGCAGTCATCCATCATACTGTCACTTTAATTCAGATGCTGCTACTTGTTTTAATAACATACATCTTACACAAAGAATATTGCTAACACAAGAATCCTGAGGTAGGGCTTTTACAACCTCATAAAATGGCATTAACCCTTTGATCTCTGATATTCTTTTCATCTCTTTTTTTTTTTTTTAAGGATGCTTATCAATAGCTTGAGTTCATGGAGGCCTATTCATGGCGTAGAATCGGACATCAATCACCGTGGTAGGAAAAAGGAAAAAGGAAAAAAATTCTCCCCAAGCATTAGGCTAAAGAGTTATGGAAAGGATAAAAGGGTTATTGCAGATATTATTTCACAAACAATGGATGGATAAAATGTATGGTGATAAGTGTTAAATTATATCACCTCATTACTGGGGAAACTATCTGCGCTGGAACAGAAGGAAGTTCAATTAGAACAAAAGTAGAAACCCACCAGAAAGCGTGAAGGGTAAAATAAAATTGATGATAGCACAACTAATGCTGCGGAGGTCAGCAAGGAAATGTCTGCATTAGTTGCTTTTGGTAATGTATGGGGAAATTTTGGACATGTTCAGTTACTGCCTTATGTGGCGGATAATTAGCATTGGTTTTTAAAGTGGGGGGGACCCAGAAGCAAGTATTTGTGAGCAAGGGCACATGGAGTTTACACTGATTGTTATTTTCTTGTTGTTTCTAAATGAGATGGATGCCTTCTCATCTCTGGGCGTCAGCATTTGGGAGCAGTTACTTTAGTCCCACAACAAGTCAATCAGACTCGTATTTTTAAATATACGTAGTTAGGGATATTTAAACAATCTGGGGGACCATGATTTCACTAAGTAGCGGCTTATCAGTTAACACAGATTTGGGAATGTGTGTGTGCACAGTTTCGGGGGAGGTGTAACTTTACACAGGGCTCATGGGATTCATTTGATCAGCATGATTAAATTATTTCCTTACTCAGCTAGAAGGAAATTACTAGTAACCAGACATTATGCACCTCTTAATTATGTGCTATAAGGCTTTCCTGCTATCATACCAGCTCCCGTGTTCATGTTCTGTGGATTTTAAGGGTATCGCAAAAAAATAAAAAATAAAACTGGTGTCTTTTGTTTCATATTTTATACAGACTTTTGCTAAATGAGGGGACAAAGGTTATTTCATCTGTTTTCTAAATACATTATGGAGTTTTCTAAATACATTCTGGAGATTATATTTAGAAATGCCATGGTCATTCTTTCGAAAATATGATTCTCTATCCTTTTCTATGTTGCTGATAATTGATTAAAAAAAACATAACGAAACCAAACCCAGCTGGTTCATTTGTTACTGTACAAGGAAAAAAATGAAAGGGTTAAACTGAGAATAAAAAATGGCAGATCTCCCTGATGAAAGGTTTACTCACCTTGGCAATGCCTCTGTGCCAAGTTTACGTTCTGCCCTGATGCTGCCCATACTAGGATTTCAAAAGCACTGCTATAAAGAAGGAAAGAGCATATGGTACAAAAAGCTTCTTATTATTCCCCCGGATGAAGTGACCTGCTTCTGTTTCATGTTAAAGTGTTAATAAGTCTGACGTCTGCAGAAGAGAATAAAGTATTTGCAGTGCTTGTTGTGATTCATTACATGCAATCAGAAACAGAGAGCATTTGTGAAACAAAAACTGGAGAATGAAATACTGAATTCAAGAGCAGATCCGTGTTGGAAACATACTGTGTAGCCTGGAAGTCAGTCCCACTGATATCAGACGGACTTAGTTCGGAGTAGACACATATAGATACAATTAAGATATTAAGAGCTAGAAGGGTATTTTGTGAGTCTGTAAGCCATCAGATATTTATGGAACTAAAACCATGACACTATTCAATATTTGAATAATATGTTATTTATTTAAATATGACTGGGATTACTCCACCAGGATGTTAGATTCTTCCTAGATTCCATTTGAGGCTGTGGATTTCCATGTTAAACAATGGCTAAATAATGAATTTCAGAAGAAAGGAACTAAAATAAAAGCTGTGCTTTGAAAGAACCAGTTTCAGCTAACAGATCAAGCCGTTAGAAATTTAGCAGTAAGACAATACGGTGTCAAGTTGCAATGAACGTGACATCACTGCAATTGGACAATGGACACATTTTACCTACATACATTGTCTGAGGTGAAAAGTTGGCGTCTTTGAGTAAAGCTCCCAAGGCCTGGGATTGACTAGCCGGAGTCTCCTTACTGACCCTCAAAGTTGTCCTGCTTTAACTGGGCTTGCCACATCTTTTCAGACCTCAATTGCTGCAAAGGAAAAAAAGAAACCCAACTTCCTTCTTCTCAGAAAATACACAGATTTGTCCCTCCTCTTTTTCACACGATACAGCAGCTGAACCTAGCTATAATTTCCAAAGCTGTGCACCTCTGCAATGTCCAAGTGCTAAGCATAGACCAGGCTGGACCAAAAGTATATCTAGATTGACTGGTGGTTTGCAGTTGATAGGCAAGGATTTATCATCCTTCATGATTTAACAATGTTGTTGTTGTTGTTTAGTCATTTAGTCATGTCCGACTCTTCGTGACCCCCTGGACCAGAGCACGCCAGGCACTCCTGTCTTCCACTTCCTCCCGCAGTTTGGTCAGACTCATGTTTGTAGATTCGCGAACACTGTCCAACCATCTCGTACTTTGTCGTCCCCTTCTCCTTGTGCCCTCCATCTTTCCCAGCATCAGGGTCTTTTCCAGGGAGTCTTCTCTTCTCATGAGGTGGCCAAAATATTGGAGTCTCAGCTTCAGGATCTGTCCTTCCAGTGAGCACTCAGGGCTGATTTCCTTAAGAATGGAGAGGTTTGATCTTCTTGCAGTCCATGGGACTCTCAAGAGTCTCCTCCAGCACCAGAATTCAAAAGCATCAATTCTTCGGCGATCAGCCTTCTTTATGGTCCAGCTCTCACTTCCATACATCACTACTGGGAAAACCATGGCTTTAACTATACGATTTAACAATGGCAGCAACAAATTGACTCCCTGCTACAGGTGGGTCTGTAGGTGGTATCTCTGCTGACAGAGCCTGGCATGGGGAATTCCTGGGCCCCAAGCTGCTCTTACAGCCAGTGCCAGCTGGAAATCAGCACTGATCATGTCCAGTCTGCCTGCCCCCACCCCAATTTTCTGACTTAATGAGTGGTCAGGCTGCCAATACAGTTGCAGCTCCACCACTGTATTGCCATCTTAATGGTACATAATGCACCAAAGTGCATACTGTACACGTGTATTTTATGTTCTTGGCCTTGTTGTGTGGCCTTCACTAATGGCTTTGTCCCCAGAGCCATCTGCTTGCAAGCAGTTTTGGTTCCTCATTTCTAGTTGAGGCACATTTGAATCTTGTTGGCTCACCGCTGTCCTACAAGTCACACCATTGAGCTGATAGCCCCACCCATGGACGCATTAAAGTAGAGGAGGGAAACTAGTGGCCTGGACTCTGCTCCCACCAGCTCCAGCCATCATGGCCAGTGGTTGGGGAATGATGGAAGTTGTACCCCCAACAATTTTGGGGAGGGGGGTAGGGACAGTTTTCTGCATCCCTGAGTGTCCCTCTTTTCATCTGTGAAATCTTGGAGAAGATGAGATACCACTCTGTGTAAGCAGGAGGAGAAGAAGCTGACATCCAGATGCATGTTAATTATAGCTATTAGACACCATCTGAAATAATTGGTTTATATTAGAGGAGATCTGCTTTATGATGGTATATGGCATCTTAATCCTTTCTTCATTAGCTAATGTTTACAAATTATTGCCCTTCGGAAACAACCTGCCTGAATATGAAAGCTATTTTCTCTATAATAGCATCTTCAGGTTGGGAGGGATCTTAATGACATCTCCTGCAATATGGAATGTTATTTTGTTTCATTGTCAACACTCCTGCAAGTTTTGGTCCACAGACACACAGCGGAACTGCTGCTTAAAATATTTGTTTTTAGTCCCAAGGAATTTGAAATCACTAGTAGTGAGGGCATTGTAAGATGGGAAATCTGGCTCCAAGTTCTCACTGAGCCACGAGGCTCTTTCAACCAGCCACTCACCCTAAGCCTAACCTGCCTCCCAGTTGTTTTTGCATGTGTAGCAGCTCTACTGGAGTGTATGGAGTGCTGGGAGGGGTAGTACCTCTGGCAAGAGGCACATTGTGCTGGCTCCCGGTGGAGTACAGGGTCAGATTTAAGGTGCTGGTTTTGACCTTTAAAGCCCTTCACGGCCTAGGACCCTCGTACCTACAGGACCACCTCTCCCGGTATGCCCCACGGAGAGCCTCAAGGTCCATAAATAGCAACAACCTAGTGGTCCCGGGCCCTAAGGAAGTCAGATTGGCCTCAACCAGAGCCAGGGCCTTTTCAACACTGGCTCCATCCTGGTGGAACGCTCTGTCTCATGAGACCAGGGCCCTGCAGGATCTGATTTCTTTCCACAGGGCCTGTAAGACAGAGTTGTTCCGCCTGGCCTTTGGCTTGGAGCCAATTTGATTCCCTCCCTCTCTTTCTTTTTTCTTTTCCTTTCTCCTCCTGCAATGAGGCTACATTTTAATATTTTAATGTTTCAATATTTTAATTGTTGTATTTTAATTTTGTTTTTAAGTTGTAATCATTCAACTTGTTTTTATTCTTGCTTGTTAGCCACCCTGAGCCCGGCCTTGGCTGGGGAGGGCGGGGTATAAATAAAAATTATATTATTGTTGTTGTTGTTGTTATTATTATTAGTCTGTCCACCTTTGGTCCCCACCCTGCACTCACCTCTCACCTGTGGATCCTAGAGACTGTCAGTGGGCAACATCAGCCACAACCTAGGAATAGCTCTGACTGGCCAGCTAAACTAGCTAAGGTTAGCCATGGATCTCAAACCCTTGTGAGTCAGGGACTTCCCCTGCATACAAAGACAGGCTCTGGAAGATTGAGTGGATGAGACCAACCATGGGTCCAATGGTCAAGAAGGCAGTTTCTGCATGCCCTGAAGAGGGAAGTGAGGGGCAGAAGGGGCTCCTCAAGCTGGGAAGGTAGACCATCTAAGAGAAGGAAAACCCTGATCCTATACCACCACTGCCTTACGGGACATCTCTGAGAGAAGAAAAACCCAAGGAGTAAACCCTACACAAATCCAGAGTGGAGTCCCTAAGATGGTTGGATGTCTCCTTGTACACCTCCTTTCGGCAACTCCTGCAGCCCAGTTGCTACCAAACGTATTGCTTTCCTTTCCTTTGGACCACATCAGTGAGGCAGGGGAGGAGGACTCTTGTCATCTGGGCAGCCAGGACCTCCATACACAATGCCCAGGCTTTGCTGTTGCTAATGCAGTGGTTTGACTTCACCCCGTTATCTCTTCAGACAGACAGATGCCAACAGCAGTGGCTCCACTTCTCTACTTCTTCAACTTCCTTTTATTCTCCTTCTTCAGAAGACTCTACAAGGCCCAAATTTGGTACCCAGAATACTGGGACATTTGCCAGATCCCATCCATCCCAACAAGTGCACACCAGGGCCAGCGACTTTCCTTGCCCCCAAAAGTGAATGAGTTTACCCCGCAACTGCACTTATTGTAATAGGCTGGGAGCCCAGAAGCTGGTTGGTACCAAATGGTACCTGTTGACTTCCATATGTTATATCGCTTAATAAGATAAATGGTGGGGCTTGCCAGGGACTTATTGGACTTGAACAGCTGCTTGCTTTCCAGCCCTTGACAATAGCAGGAGCTAATCTGTCCACTTGGGTCCAGGAGGGGAAACTGGCAGGTGTGCCATCATCACAAGGGAGTCAGCTCGCAGTGGGCACTCAGGGCACCACCAAGCGCTGCCTTTTCTGGGCTCCCCAGAATCTGGAGCTGGGCTCGTATTGGTAAATGACATTTAAAAGACTCTAATCAGATGATTAGACAAGTGTGTGAGGGATCATTTGGAAAAATGGGGGGGGGGAGAGAGTTGAGAGGAACTTCATTGTTCTTTTAAAAATTGTTTCAAAATCTAATGTAGCAAGTAGGACACTGACAAACTGGAACGTGTCCAGAGGAGGGCAACCAAAATG
>JAXCMG010000095.1:1123877-1144224 GCA_034642415.1 Podarcis siculus | reverse complement strand
GTGGTCTCTTCCAACTCTATGATTCTATGATTCTATGATTCTAAGTAGTCTTATGCAAAACTGGCCTAATTTAAGTCATGGTGGGGGGAGACAAGGAGACAGAAAACGTTGCCATTCAGAAAGACCCAGATAATTGAGGGCTGAGCACTTTGAAGGATAGTTGCCAACATTTGGCTAATAATGGAGCTCCTTGATCCGCAAGTAGGATTACATTCCATTATGTGCTTACCCACAGTCATGAAAGGCAAAAATCCTCATAAATTATCTGCCGCGTTGTGTAGAAACCCTAAAACCTGCTCAATCAGTTGTCAGTGACTAATATTTCATGTGGTATGTTTTGGAATATTATGTATCAGTCTGAGTCTGCCTCATAGAGGACAGAAGCAGACCCCGTTTCACTACTGTACTGAAATTTCTTGAATGTGAAGATAAATCTTTTAACGATTGCCAGCTTCTGTTTCTTTTATGGTTTTTCTCTGGCCTTAAGCAAGAGAGTTAAATGATTCTGGATCAGATATATGTGATTAGTGTTTAAGTCACAGGTTTAATCTATTCAATAATAAAAGTGTGAGAAGGCCAATCTCCTGCAGATGCCTGAGCTCTGAGGATCAAAGTCCATTGGGTTTAAAGATTTGCTTCACATTATGTTTAAAAATATTTGCCTCCATTTTTCCTCCAGAGCACCGAAGGATAAGAATAACACGGGCTGTAGCATAGGCACTGATGTCAATGGGATTTCTCCAGATCTAATAGGATCTTCTGGGATAGCAGCTGAAAGGGCAGCAGGCTGGACTCTGAACCTTCCCGAATAAGAACCTATTGTTTTTAAACAAATATTCCACAATAAAAATGAAATGGGTAGCATCAGTGGCGTAGCGTGGGGGGTGCAGGGGGGGCCTGCCGCACCGGGTGCAACATCTGGGGTTAGGGCAAATCCATGGGTTAGGGGGCGCAAATCCACAGGTTAGGGGGCGCAAATCCATGGGTTAGGGGGCGCAAATTACTTGCCTTGCCCCGGGTGCTGACAACCCACGCTACGCCACTGGGTAGCATTCAACTAACTTTTACCCAGAGCAGACCCATTGAAATTAATGGATCAAACTTCATCATGTTCACTAATTTCTGTGGGTCTACTCTGAGCAAAAGTTTGTCGAATACCAACCATTCATCTGATTTGCTCCCCCTGATTTTCTGCCTTGCAAGATTCTGTAAGTTACTGCAAGGACTGTTTTCACATTCCTTTTTCAGAAACATACCTCACAGGATTCTTGTGACAATAAATAAGGAAGGAATGGTAAAGTTTGAATTCACCGAACTTCAAGCTTTCCTTGCTCAGCATAAGAATTTCCACAGCTCATAATGCTAGTTTGTATTCCAAATCAGGCCCCATGTCTCCCACAGTTCTCCTGGCTTGGAATATTTCTGAGCAAGTGCTTCTCTTGCTGGCCCCCTTATGCCTTGAACATGTGGTCCCTTTTTCTCCAGACCAACAATCCCTTATTGTTGATTATTATGCCATAATAAATATGTGAAACCTTTAAGATATCTCAAGTCTTTTGCTGCCAGACTAGCACTGCAGTATCTCTGGAAACTCTGTTCATGGGGTCACCTGATTACAATGCCTGACTTGGATTCCAAACACTTGGCCTGGTTGTTGACTTGGAGCCCACCAGACTCAGGGGGAAAACAGGTTCCTAATTCGGAAGTATGGCAATTTGTGTTTTTTGGAAATAGGTCAGACAACCAACTTCACACGAGGCACCGTCTGAGACTTCTTATCAGTCTACCAGTTTCTGGGAGTTTGGCCAAACACACATGAGTGAGATGCCTCTGATGAGACACAACTTATACAAATGTGCCTATTTAGGCATTCTCCTATTACTTTCCTTTGCAAGCAACCTTACAATAGGGAAATTACTAGAAAATGTACACAAGCATAACTTGTGAATCGTCAGAGGAATGAATGCTAGCTGTGATTTACACTTGTTCGATCATCGTCTTTCCAGGGTCACTGTTACCTTACCCTCAGCAAGCAACCTAAAGATGGCCCTGAGATGTTTGAATATGCTGTTGATACAACAAATGTAGGCTTCCTTTTCAGGAAAGCTCTTCCATGTTCATTATTCTTGCACTGAGAGCCAGTGTGGTGTAGTGGTTAAGAGCGGTGGACTCGTAATCTGGGGAACTGGGTTCGCGTCTCCGCTCCTCCACATGCAGCTGCTGGGTGACATTGGGCTAGTCACACTTCTTTGAAGTCTCTCAGCCCCACTCACCTCACAGAGTGTTTGTTGTGGGGGAGGAAGGGAAAGGAGAATGTGAGCTGCTTTGAGACTCCTTTGGGTAGCGATAAAGCGGGATATCAAATCCAAACTCTTCTTCTCTTCTTCTACATACTTGCTCAGCTAGATGAAGCTGGTTAGGAGCTGCAGAGAGGGGGAAATTCAGAGCTAAGGTGTAATGCTCTGTGTTATTTTTCAGAAGATCTGTGGTGGCTTCTATTAAGGTTACCAGATTTTTTTGTTTCCAATGAATCCAGGGACACTTTTCAACTTCCTACTAAATAGATGGATTTTGTCAGGGGACTGATTTGTAAATCCGGGGACTGTCCCCGGGGAACAGGGACGTCTGCTAACCTTATTCTAGTTCTGGAATGGATAAATGAGGCCTTTTCAAGAACAAAGTCACTGTTTGCCAACACTGGAGTTGCTATATCAATTTCCGTACAGGAGTCACTATAAAGGCTTCCCCAGATTAGCTACTTATTGACCATCCTGATTTGCTTTTTTACAGCTTAAGTAGAGTTAGACTGTGTCCTGTCTTCACTGAGTACTCATTCGGGTTTGTTTTGGGGAGAAGTTCAACAGTGATGGGCATTCATTCTGTATTCACTTTGATTTGCTTGCAGGGCACTTAGATGTGTCCCTGTTCATCCTTTATTCAGCTCACTCTTTTCAGTGCATTTCCTTGTCACTTTCCTAACTGCAAAAAAGTCTGTTTCCTTTGAAAAGTAGATTTTCTGCACAAGGGCAACAGGGTGTTTTAATCTACTTAAATTGTGCAGTGCTAAATTTCCCGGTCTGTACTTGATCCCTTCAGCAGAATACTGACAGTCTCGGGGCACCTTGCTTAAGTAAATGAAAAAGAGTTTCTTTCAGAAGGCATGTTGTCAATTAGATAAAAAGAAGAGACAAGAAGGTATACTCAAGCAATAAATGCCTTTCCTTTTGTAGAAAGTGCTCCAGGTATCCTCAAGCGATGACTTCCCTGTGCCATTGGTTTCTTAGTAGCCAACCACGGGAAACCTGTGAGTTGAGGTGAGGAGCTCTTTCAAGGGGAAGGATTTCTGGAGTGGCCTAATGTAGTTCAGTGTTTTCCATGCCTGTTCCAGAAATCATAATTTATTTCTGTAGTGCCTATTGTAAACTCGGCCTCTTGTGTATGTTGCACAGTCCAGTCTAGATTCCACTTCAATATATAATGGTGAATCAATCTCTCAGCTGCTAGTAGGCATGATTTCTAAAATGGAACCACATTGTTCTCAGGCACTATACCACTGAATACCAGGTGCTGGCAACAAGCAATAATAGAGGAAGATGATACTTTTAGGACCTGCTGCTTGTGTTGGCTACTATTGGAAACAGACTGAACTAATGGGGCCTAAGTGGTTTGATACTCCAGGGCAGGCTTCCTCAACCTCGGCCCTCCAGATGTTTTTGGCCTACAACTCCCATGATCCCTAGCTAGCAGGACCAGTGGTCAGGAATGATGGGAATTGTAGTCTCAAAACATCTGGAGGGCCGAGGTTGAGGAAGCCTGCTCCAGGGCTTCTCTGATGTTCATATGTGTGTCATCATGTGATCAAAACAACATTCCCAGTCAGATAGGTGGCATATAAATAATAAAATTTATTCCATCACAACTGAGCTCTAGCAAAAGTTCAGATAAACTGGAGATACATTTATCCTTGGTTCCACTGCCAATAGTCAGCCTTGCTAGCCCTCGGTAAAGCTGTACCATTGTGGATTTATTTTATGAACCCACAAAATATAATATATCCTAGACATTTATCAAGATTTTTCTTGGTTAATGTCTGGGAATACGTGAATTCAATCAGATGTTGTCCTTGCTATATGCTGAGCTCTGCCACTAGAGTATCCGAGAAGGCTTCTCTACTTGGTGCCCCTCTTTACTGGCCAATGCAGCTCAGTCTCACATAATTTCTGTGATGTGATACGGTGCTGTGTGCGAATGAGACCTCATAGGTTCCCACAGCAGAGTTCTCAAATACTTCCTCCAACTTTTCATTTCCCAACTCCCTGGGAAGACAATTTCATGACAATAGCTTCCCATTCTAAATTACATGGTAAGATCACAATGCAAGGGCTTTCTCAAAAAATAATGTGAGAATTAGCCCCAAGTCTCCTTAGTCTGACCTTTCCTTCTGCAAGGAGCATCTTATTTCAAGTGTCCTGTCATCTTAATTGGAGAACGGCGGGTGTTGAGCATTTTGCACAAGGCAAAGCAGTGAGACTTATAGCTGACTAAAGTGGGAGAGTGTTGCCTACTTAAACTGTTTTTTTCTGACTTAATAAGAATTTTTCATCTAGCCTGAGCCATTTTAAAATATTGTCTATACACAAACAGTCATTCTGAATAATAGGTCTGCACATAGTAAATGTCAGCTCTTTAAATCACTGAGGACCTAGGAACCAGAGGAGAGAATGCTCCATAACAGTTTAAACTCCAGCTTCCCCATTTATTATGTAGGTGTTTATAAATCTCTTAGGGGAACTCTCTTGGCCTTCTGAGAAACCCAAAATAGCAGAGCTGTTTGTCAGCGTGACTTGCCAGCGTGCGATTGCACGGCCAGCTCTTTTGCCTAGTGACCCCATTCGGTTTCAAGGTTGGCAGCCAAGGTTGTTACACAAGGAACTGCTTTTTCTGTTCTCATCACTTACAGGATTGTCCGCTGCTAGGAAGGCAATAGTGCTGTGCACTTATAAGGGGCTTCTTTCCCCCCCACTTGGTTTGAATGATCAATCCCTGGTCATTGCAGTTTCTGCTATGAGAAAAATGCCAAAAGAAAGAAAGAAAAAGAAACTCACAGAGCCGAGGCTTTGAAAAATTTCTTACCCATTCCCATCTGTCTTGGTTAGTAGGAATACTTTAGCATTAAGTGGAGAAAAGGAGAATCCATCAATAGTTAATAACTGACCTTAAGATAGGAATTCAAAGTTCACTACAATTAAACCTGAGTGTCAGCAGATGTCACAAGGGGGGGCTATCAATATATTTGACTACACGCAACCTGTGATGGTAATTTTAGATTGTGCAACAGAAACTGCCTGCATATTGTTCCTATTTTTAAATATAAGTATTATTATTTTTTTAAAAAGAGTCTTCTGTATTCCACACAGTACCCAGGAGGTTCTTCAATATGAATGACGGCAGTCAAAAACAAACCTATGAGCAAAGGGGATGTTGGATGGAATTTTATCACACAGTTGTGCTGTAAACCAGATGTTTGTTTGCTTCAGTAGAGAGACTAGTGAACTCTGTGAAAATACTCTTGCACCTTCCCTTTCGGACTGGGCTCTATCCTAGCAGTAGGGAACCTCTGGCTATCCAGATGTTGTTGCACATGGACTACAGCTCCCATCAACCCTGACCATTGTCTATTCTGCCTGCGGATGATGGGAGTTGGAATCCAACAGCATCTGGAAGACCACAGGTCCCCCACCCCTGTTAGTCTGTCTGGAAACTGTTTCAGTTGCAAAATGAATCTAGTGCAGATGGATGGTGTTATGTACTGAGTTGAATAGGATCCAAAATGCAGCAGTCTGATTGGTCCACAGGAGCCACCCAATTCAGCTGCAGGTGGAAGTGAATCCACAACCTGATTGGCCTACAGGAGAATCCCAGAATTAGCCAGTCATGTGGGGCCCATTGTGTAAATAATGTATATAAAGCAGACATCCTGGGGGAACTTCCATTCCTCCTCACCATTGTGAGCTGAATAAAGAGCATGAAATCCACTCTCAACTCCGAGTATATTTCACTGGCGACGAGGATGGGATCCCACTGAGCTGACCGCCACACACAGCACTGCAGCACCACCACCTGCCACACCACTGCCTCGCACCATGTATCCAGGCTTCAGCTCCAGGACCCAAGGAACTCAGAATGGCAACTGACAGCAGCTTATTGACATTCAATACCAGTGCACCCATCTCAGA
This sequence comes from Podarcis siculus, assembly GCA_034642415.1. Classification (NCBI taxonomy): domain Eukaryota; kingdom Metazoa; phylum Chordata; class Lepidosauria; order Squamata; family Lacertidae; genus Podarcis; species Podarcis siculus. The sequence goes on along the minus strand of JAXCMG010000095.1, from coordinate 1,137,988 downwards.
CACAGCTTCATTCTTTTCCCATTGCTAAGCATTATCATCTTCATAATCATCATCAGATGGGCAGATGGGGCTCATATCAACCTGGGAAGGTAGCCCATTTAAGAGAAGGAAAACTCTGTTCCTAAACCTCCACTGCCTTGCTATACTCATTCATGAGAAAGATTTTGGAAATAAACCCTGAGGAAAAACCCATACTTGCTACCTTGTGAGATATCTTCAGGAGAAGAAAGGGCTAAGGAAATCTGGAGTGGAGTCCTTGCAGCCAAGGAGGGCTGCTTTTCTCTGGAACACATCAGCAAAGCTGAAAGGAAGGTCTTGTCATCTGGGCAGCCCAGGATTTCCATCCACACTGTCCAGCCTTGTGCCCTGGGAAGGTCACTTCAGTGCTGCTAACTCAGCAAAAACAATGTGGGAGGCAGCAGTTATGAGTTACTGGTCTCTGCAGCCACAGCAGGCACTGTGAATGTCCAGTGATTTGACGTAACCCTGGACTGGAGGTCTCTTGAGGCCGATGGATGCCAACAAAATCACCATCAGTTGCTAACTGCAGTGGATATTATTGCTATTTATATTTTACATTTTTCCTTCACTCACTGCTGCCGACGGTAATCTACTCTCTATATGGCAAGGTCTTTTCTGTGACTCCAGTGTATATGTTACTTTTTCTCATTGCTAGCAATTCTCATATGCCCCCAAAAGACTGTGAGAGGGTTGCGGCAGTGGGGTGAGGGTGGGGAGGTCAACATATTGGCTCTGCTAGTGGATTTGCACAGGACTGACTTCCCTGCCATCTTGCACCTTCCACTGCTGGGAGATCAGGAATGTGGCGCCTTACCTGTCCAACCCTGTCATCTGATGCTGCAGATGGAGAACTTGACTAAATGGGCAAGTCACCTGATCCCTCTGAGATCCTTCTGGAATAGTTTATTCCAGGAGATTTTTGTGTTCACAATTTATATCCCATCATTTCCCCCGTAAGGATCTTAAATTGGCTTAAGGTCCTGGGAGGAAGAAAGGTGAGGTAAACACACAATTAGAGATTTGTCCACTGTTATCCAGCATTTCAGAGCTAAGCAGAAACCGGTGTCCAAATTTGCTCATTTCAGATTCCTATAGTTTTTCTTCATATATTTCAAAAGGTACCACACAATGGGGGAAAAGAAACAAGAAATTATATTCTGTAAGCATCTGGCAGATGCCATAGATTTTCAGTTCTAATATAATTCTAGGAAAACCATACAATTCCTGTCATATTGACATATATCAGAAAGCAGTTGGGGGGGGAAGTGTTTATGAGGCAAGTTTGTTTGTTTCAAATATTTGAACAAATGATATGTCAATGTTTAGAAATGCTACATTCGGCAATTACAAAGGGGAGACACAGCTCTATGTAAGATGCCCATAAGGCTGAAAAGGTTAGCAGAATCTATTAGTCTTGAATACAGCAACAGAAATGCTCCATTTGGTCTAAATAAGCAACTACCTCACCTGTGTGGGTCAAATGTTTTCAAGTTCATTTACCAATCACTGGCCAAATGTCACTGGTTCAAACAAGACCTCAAATAAGATCAATGCCCTCTATCAATACTTAATGCATTATTAGAGTGAACTGCAGTTCAAGGAATGCTAGCAGTTCATGGAATGAAACACATGCTAAATTGAACCATATGTGGTAGAGTATAGGGATGTTGGAAATGGCGGGGGGGGCTAATTTTGTGTTTGAAGAGTGTAGGTCTTTAGTTTGTTTACTTTGAATTGGGAATCAAGAAAATTGTGCATTAAACTAAAGACTTGTAAGGAGGAAGAGCTTGATGTAATAGAAGCATCCAGACTTATTTATACCAGCAGTAATGGTGCTCACAGAAATGCATGTAAAGACAATCTAACATTTGGCAACAATTGGATATTGTGTGGTTAGAACGTAACAGCAGGGACAAACATTAACCCACAAAGGCCTCAGCTCATCAGGGAGGCAGGAACTGGATGGCCCTTAGGAGATTATAGTAGAGTTGCAAGTCAGGTGCAGTAATGATGCCTGGGTCTGGTGAAAGACACACCACCATGTTACTTGCTACTTCCACAACAAGGCTGCAGACTGTGTCTTCCAAACACCACACTGGCAAAAGGGACTGGGGTGGTGGAAACAACACCCATAGTTAAGGTACTCACTGCTGATAAGAACAGCAAAATGTGTTAGGATGATCACGTCAAATGTGAAGTGTAACATGCTTTATGAAGACATGGGTATATCTCCAAATGACCTGGCATATTGGTGCTGAAGGATTCCACTTCTACTTGATCCCCTTTTAAAATGGTGTTGTTTTTCATATTTATAGTCTAAACTTACACTTTGTTGTTGTTTAGTCATTTAGTTGTGTCCGACTCTTCGTGACCCCATGGACCAGAGCATGCCAGGCACTCCTGTCTTCCACTGCCTCCTGCAGTTTGGTCAAACTTATGCTGGTAGCTTCGAGAACACTGAAGAAGAAGAGTTTGGATTTGATAACCCGCCTTTCACTCCCTTTACGGAGTCTCAAAGCAGCTAACAATCTCCTTTCCCTTCCTCCCCCACAACAAACACTCTGTGAGGTGAGTGGGGCTGAGAGACTTCAAAGAAGTGTGACTGGCCCAAGGTCACCCAGCAGCTGCATGTGGAGGAGCAGGGACGCGAACCCGGTTACCCAGATTACGTGACTACCGCTCTTAACCAGTACACCACACTGGCCAACCATCTCGTCCTCTCTTGTCCCCTTCTCCTTGTGCCCTCCATCTTTCCCAACATCAGGGTCTTTTCCAGGGAGTCTTCTCTTCTCCTGAGGTGGCCAAAGTACTGGAGCCTCAGCTTCAGGATCTGTCCTTCCAGTGAGCACTCAGGGCTGGTTTCCTTAAGGATGGATAGGTTTGATCTTCTTGCAGTCCATGGGACTCTCAAGAGTCTCCTCCAGCACAATAATTCAAAAGCATCAATTCTTTGGCGATCAGCCTTCTTTATGGTCTAGCTCTCACTTCCATACATCACTACTGGGAAAACCATAGCTTTGACTATACTGACCGTTGTTGGCAAGGTGATGTCTCCGCTTTTTAAGATGCTGTCTAGGTTTGTCATTGCTTTTCTCCCAAGAAACTTACACTAAGAAGTGGCTATTTGTTCTATGAACCATTAAATTGTCAGAGTAGAGTGCAATTCAGGTACCGGGCAACTTGGTCTTTATTTCCTCCAGATCCTTTTGTTTAGATGAACTAGGAACTTTAATAAGATAAAGAAGAGTCCTGATGGATCAAACCAAACATGCATCTAGCCTAACATTCTGTTTTCACAGTGAACACCAGGTGCTCATGGAAAGCCCACAAACAAGAGCATGAGCACAGCAGCATTTGCCTCAGTGTCTTAGTGGTGATGGTCAAAGAGGAAAACAACAACATGGGATGATCTTCTTCAGGGTATCTCGATACAGAGACTTATTTTCTACTCTGAGTGAACAGGTGAAAGATGAACTTTGAGGTTCAGGCATGACATCCTGTACCTGAAATATATATTTAAAAATTATAATGCTTGATTGTGTGTTTTTTATATGGTTGATTGTTGTTGGTTTTTTATAAAAAACAAACAAAAAAAGTTGACATTGGTGATGAAAGAAGTGTTTGCAGATATGTCCAGGCTGCAAACACGGGGCTTTCCTAGGATCATGAAGAACACCATCATTCAAACTTAACCAGAGCAGACCCCGCTTAGATTTGCAAATGTGCTAGAGGATTTATTGCTGTACCACTAGGACACTACCATGAACCCTCATCTCTTCATCTTCATTCAAAAGCTGGTACACAGAAGGGCCATAGCTTGGGGGCAGAGATCTGTGTTGCATGCAGAAGGTCCCTGGTATCTCTGGGGGCAGATACCTGCCTGAAACCCTGGAAAACTAGTTGGAGTCAGTGTAGACCAACACTGAGCTAGATAAAGCCATAGTCTGGCACAGTATAAAGCAGCTTGCTATGTTCTGCTGTTCCTGTCTCGGTGACGTGTGCTACTTTCAGACAGTAATCCACAATAACAGAAATATTTCCAGCAATCATGACACCTCCAAAACCACTTCCTTTCATCCAATGACAAATAATCCAAAACAAAGTTTGTGATATATGGAAAATGCCAAACATGATGAGAAACAGATTTTCTCCATGCAAGTCAGGCAAATCCTATTGTATCACTTTTGTCTAGACGTACAGCGACTAATCCAGCACACACACAAAAAATGGAACTTGAATTCAGGATAAATTCTGCATGATGTTTACTTTTGTCCACGGCATTTCTTGTCATAGAAACTGATGATAAGTCTTTCTAAAACAAAGGCAGAAGGCAATTTATTGCCGGTACAATATGTGCAGGGGGATTCCTGAGCTGCTGTCATGAAACCAGGGACACTGCTAGGTACTTTTGAAAAAGTTCAGGGCAAAGACCCATGCTATGCCATAAAAACTGCATATGCTGACTTATATGTATGCATGCAAATTTAATTTTCCAAGCAAATTAAGAAGGTGAGTGGCAGGGCTCTTACCAGGGAGCCACAGCGCAGGGTGCCTGGTAGTCCTGTAAACAATATAAACTTTGGAAATAATTAAAAGGGGGAAGAAGGGGCAAAAGATCCAGGCAGAGCACATTTCCAAAAGTACATTTCCGAGCACAATTCAAAAGGCTTTGGCCCTGTATACCTGAGGGGGCGTCTCCACCCCCATCATTCGGTCCTGACACTGAGATCCAGCTCCAAGGGCCTCCTGGCAGTTCTCTCCCTGCAAGAAGTGAAGCTACAGGGAACCAGGCAAAGTGTCTTCTCGGCAGTAGTGCCCACCCTGTGGAACTGCCTCCCACCAGATGTCAAGGACATGAGTGACTATACAACCTTTAGAAGACATCTGAAGGCAGCCCTGTATAGGGAAGCTTTTTAATGTTTAATGTTTTATTGTGTTGGAAGCCACCCAGAGTGGCTATGGCAGCTCAGACAGATGGTTGGGGTACAAATAAATTATTATTATTATTATTATTATTATTATTATTATTATTATTATTATTATTAACCCAGGGCCTGACACTCTAACCACAGCCCTGAAAGAAAGCCTGCCTAATTATTATTATTATTATTATTATTATTATTATTATTATTATTACTGCTACTATTACATATGTGTGTGTGTGTGTGTGTGTGTTTAGGGAAGTTTTTAATATTTAAGACCAGGGGTCGTCAACCTTTTTATACCTACCGCCCACTAATGCATCTTTCTTGATGGTAAAATTTCCTTACCACCCCCCGCCAGTGTTCGATGGAAGGAGGATTTAGCTTGTGCCGTAGAAAGGGACCAGGTTGACAATCCCTGCTCTAGACGGATCCTTGCACATCTTCAAAACTACTACTAGTTTCTCCCTTCCTAAAAGCCCAATATCTCAAGGTTTTTCATGCAAACGTATTTTTTTTAAAAAAAAAAGTAACAAGATTTACGTGTTACAGATAGGTAGCCGTGTTGGTCTGCCATAGTCAAAACAAAAAAAAATTTTCCCTTCCAGTAGCACCTTAAAGACCAACTAAGTTAGTTCTTGGTATGAGCTTTCGTGTGCATGCACACGAAAAATGTGTGTATCTGAAGAAAGCTCATACCAAGAACTAACTTAGTTGGTCTTTAAGGTGCTACTGGAAGGAAAAAAGATTTAGGTGGTTGCCCATCAACACATGCTCCCTGGGTGGCTTCCAAAAGCAAAAAGAACACATGTCATCTAATTTTACTTCTCTCAGCAGCAGTGTACCACATGTCACCCAAGTTCATTTATTGTTAAATCATTTCGCCCAGTCTTTCCGCGAAAACGGAGGTTGTGCTGTCAACCACATAGCTCCCCTTAATAGATGTAGCTGGGCCCCCTGCCCCTCCTGCTACAGCACAGTCGGTTGCTGCAAGGCTGACTCAAGAGCTCCTCATCCATGGTGCTCTGTGGCTGTTCTTTCCCACGAGTGTTAAGCAGAAGGCTGCACACGAATGGCCAAGACCCAGTAACCCACTTAAAGTTAACTCCAAACTATTAACTTCACAGATGGATGGGTTTTCCTTTCCTTGCGCTTGAGGTCATGAGCCCCTGACCCTGGACCAGTAAGAGAAAGCGGCCTGCTTGCCCCATTCAGTTTCAGGATGAAAGTAGGCCAACTAATCGTCTGACATTTAGGTCATCCTGATATCAGGACAGAACTGCCCTGTGCCTACATTCACCCACATGCTGCGTTTTCTGGCTTTGTTAGGTTTCAGACTCGTGGCATCAGTGACGATGGCAACGATTTCCAAGTTTTACAGGTTGCTTTTCCGACTTCCAAACTGTTCCTTGAAGCTCTTCAAACTTAGGCTTGTGGTTTTATACTGGTTATCCCTGTGTTGTCAGTGGCTTTTAAAAAAAAATAATCACTAACTTTAAGAAAAGGAGAATCCACTAGTGCTCTTTGTTTTGTAAAGCATTTGACACCAGCCATTCAAATTCAATAAATCTGTGGATGCAAAGGGCATTCTACTTCCACAGATTATCAGTATCTATAAGTAGCCTAATTTATATATATTTTTTTCTGTTCTAATCAGGAAGGAGACCCAAAAGCAATCCTGGTTGATTCAAAGGCAATAAGTTCATTTGATGTAATAGCCTGTGATTTTTCTCTTCTGTTGTTTACCCCAGAATTGGAGAAACAGATGGCAAGATTTTCTAGGAAGCTTAAAGCAAGAAGCCAAGCTAATACAGGAACTGCTGCTCAACTATCAAGCAGAGCACATCCATTCTGTTGCATTGCCCCCCCCCCCTTGCTCTGCGCTCTGCTCCCTAAACCACAAGAACAGTTTAGCTACATAAAAAGGTAAAGCTTTCTATGGACGAGAAGGGCATGCTTTGTTAAATCGGATGCATTTTATTTTTCCTGGAACCAAGATTTATGAAAGCAGTATGCTCATATTTCTCCATATACAGTAATTGGAACTCATTATGCTAATTGTATTTCCATTATCACTAATTAACAATCATAGTGACCTGGCCCACAGTCTAATTTGTCTTTAATCTGTTTTTGTATAGGGAGTTTTACCCTATAATTTCAAGGTGATAATTCTATTCAGCTCAACTTTATTGAATAGAAGAATGTAATACTTTAATATTTACACTACCACAGTCCTGTCCCCATTCAGTAAATTCAAAAATAAACCAGTCAGGAATTTATGCTTTTAAGATTGCATCTGGGTTTATGCTGTCTTTTGGTCCAAAAATTCTATAGTCCTTGCAAGTCATTAAAAAGAAAATTACACATACAGACACCCAAATTTGTTTACCATCATGCAGGTCATTTTCAGTTTGCAAGCTATTTTCATAAAAATAAAATGTGGCAATCCATTTATAATATTTCGATTTACAAGAACATTCTCCTTGTCTTTTAAAATAAAACGAGGTATGAACACTATTTGAAAAGAAAAAAGAAAAATCATATAGCTAGTACAGACCGGTTTTTAGAAATTGGAGGAAGTATACAGTTTTCACCCAGGGTTGGTGATACTTTCCCCTGGCACTGCCATTTCTCAGAATCTCCCGATCATTAAAACGCCATCAAATTTCCTTTACTTGTAAAGCTTTATAAATTGGTAAACTGAAAGGCAGTGAGACTCACGTTCACCGTAACTAACTTCTTGGGTTGATTTCAGCAGGAGTCATTCAGTGTTAACTTTCTCACACAATGATCTTGAATTGCCCATCACACCATTCACTGTACCGTAGAAGCCTAGTTTCTTGCAACCATGAGCTGTGTGGCTGCTACATTTAATAAACAAAGAAAACACTTTATATCCAGTACCTGGAATGTGTGTGCCCACCTGCCCTGCTCCCAGGGTCCTGAGGTAATGATAGTCTCTGTTTGATCTTGCAGAAGGTGGCTCTGAGCCTGCCCAGTTCCCTGGATATGACAAGGACAATGTTATTATATCCAGCTTACTGTGGATATCTGGACTCATCCATGAAATACTATAGCTTCAGCTAATACAGGACACCTACTAATGCTAGGCACATACAAAAACACCTGCGCATGGATGTTAGTTCTATCTGCCAGTATGCTTTTCAGGTCCAGTTCAAGATTTGTCCTTGGCCCTTGGCCCACCAGATGCAGACAGGGACAACATGGCTTTGTCATTCCTGTCTCATCAGTGGTGAGATTCTCGTCTGGTAAGGATCCCATCTGCAACCAATCTTGGAGGACTTTTTGAACATACTGTAAAGCTTTAGTTACATTGGCCCCAGTCGCATGTGCAACTTATCACACACAACAGTTAATGCCTGTGGATGCGCTGTGCATTCCCAATTGCAGTGCTTTTTTTTCTTAAAAAAAATATGTTTAGGGGTACTCTCATTTTCCTACTCATATTGAAATACTGCCCCTCAATGAGGTCAAAATGTTTAGGGGTATGCGTACCCCTCTGTCCCCCCAGAAAAAAGCACTGCCCATCTGGCTCAGGAAAATAAGAAGAGTTTGGACTTGATATCCCACCTTTCACTCCCCTTAAGGAGTCTCAAAGCGGCTCACAATCTCCTTTCCCTTCCTCCCCCACAACAAACACTCTGTGGGCTGAGAGACTTCAGAGAAGTGTGACTGGCCCAAGGTCACCCAGCAGCTGCTTGTGGAGGAGCGGGGAAGCGAACCCGGTTCACCAGATTACGAGTCTACCGCTCTTAACTCCTATACCACACTGGCTCTCACACCACACTGGCTCTCATCCAGCCCATCCAGCCACATCAGTCAGACCTAGATGAACATCCACATGAAGGTGCACATACAGGTCATTTCTATATGGGTCATTTCTATCATTTCTATATGGAAGCCCTTGCTGAATCAAGGTAAGCAAGTTTCTGGTTGTTGCTGTTGTTTTTAATCAATGCTTTAAAGGTTACAAGACGCTATGAGACCTATTGGGAAGATGCTGGGGTGGGGGAATGAAAGAAATAAAGGCATTGCATTCTACGTGCCAAAAAGTGCAGCATTTGAAGGTCTTTCAGAGGAGGGGAATGGTTGCAGAGCAAATTGCACCTGAGATGTAAGGGCTATGCTGCTGAATATCTCCACAGCCCTTTCTGCCCTGGAATGTGCAACATTTCCTTATTTAGAAATGACCTCCTCCTCTTGCGTGACCCTTCCTGCCAGTTTTGTATAGAGAAGCATTTTTGACACTGTCAGGGTCAGGGCCAATTTCAGCTGCCTTTGACGGCCGGAGCTCTTAGCCCACAAGGCTAGCTGCTACACCCCCTTCACAAGGAACGTTAAATCAGAGAGTGCCACCACCTAATCAACAAAATAATCTTAATCAATGCTCTCACCGTCTGGCTTTCCCGAGCATTTCTAACTCCCTGTTGATGTTTCCCATCTTCCCTTCTGCTCCACCAGATGGTGGATGCTCCAGCCTTTTTAATATCCATCCCTGACCATGACACTTCACACAGCCCAAAGATCTTCATACCGTATCCCTGGAGTGCTCCCATCAGCATCTCTGTCCTGCACTGATGCATCTTTACATTTCCCGCATCCTGCACTAATGACCCTCTTCCTTTTCCATTATCTTGATATTTTCTATATTAATTGCTCTGTCAGGTTTATCTACTGCTAACTGTATGTAACTGTTACTCTATATACCCCAACAATCAAATCTGGGGTGATAAAAGGCCAGGGAAATTTCAAGGCAGGGGCAGCTTAGGAACTGTTTGTACATTTTTATTTTTATTTTGTAAATGCTTTGGGAATTAATGAAAGAGTATATTTTATTTTTCAGATTTTATAAAAATTAAGATGAATGGTGGTAGCAATCCCATCATGGCAGGCAGAAAACCCAATGACTTCAACAAGCTATTCCACTCCCAGATCAAATGGCATAGAAATTTTGCAGGGAAGATGGTAGCAACAAAGAGAGTTGAACTTAATTCTACAAACAATGCAGTGTGCCTTTGTTTTGTTTGTGTGTGTGTGTTTATTTTGCTACAGGACCTCTGCAAACCGGGGTTTGCAATTGGAGAGGAAACCGTGGGACCAAGTATTAATAACAAAGGTCATATCGAATGCAATACACATCAGAGCTGGAAAAAAGCTGAGTATCTCAATTGCAAGCAAAATGTATCTGTCACTGAGAAGATAGGTATGCTAAGCCTATTACCATTTTTCTGCAATATGTGACAGAGCTGAAAATCACAATGTGGGGAAATTTTATCATGAAGGATTTTCAATTTGTTCTTAGGGAAGAAGGCAGTAAGCATCCTTTTATCGTTAATGGCTACAGAATGCAAATCTTGTATCCAGATAGAGGAAATTGCCTTCGGAATGGATTTTTCCTCTTTAGCACCAAGTACTAGAATGTTTTTTTGCCCTCCTGTTAAAAAGAAGCAATGTAGATTGGCAACTATTTTGTTCATCACATTGGTTGATACTTTGAGTATATGAGATTCCAGAATGCCCAGGGTGCCAATCTGTCAATGCAAAGATAGGAAATCTGACCCAAACAAGTAGAAATATATCCAAAGTTGCAGGAAGCTGCTTTCATTCCTAGACTCCATTCACATGATAGTTAATTCCATGTTCACAACTTTTTCCTAGCTGTTAAGCTCTGTATTGTATTTGAGCTTTCGCGTGACATAAAAGCACTATAGTCCAAATTTAACATTCGTTTCTGCATTATTTGGCATCAGAAAAAATCCATTTGCAAATGATATAGGGGTAACCTGCACAGTGGCGTAGGAAGGGGTGTGTGGTGGGTGCAGACCGCCCCAGGTGTCATCACTGAGTGGGGTGAGCATGGGGCCTGCCCTGCAGTGTGCCCAAGCCACACATCTCTCCTGGAGAGTGACGCGGTTGTTCGGGCACCTGCAGGCTCCACGCTGCCCAAAATGGCAACATGGGGCTTGCAGACTCTGTAGAGGTTCCGCACAGTGTGCTCTGCCCCTGCTTGCGCCGCCCCGGGCACCTGAGCAGCTAGCTATGCAGGTGAACCTGGAACACCCATTGTACTGGTCCTGTGGGTACCCGTGCAGCGAGGTCCGAGTCCAGTCCAGGGTCGAGGGTGCAGTATAGAGGCAGTCCCTCAAAGCTGAGTTGGGGTCCAAGGCAGGGAGTTGGCTGAGGTCAGGAGCTCCGGCAGGACAGGGTGCAGGCAGGAACTGACTACCAACAATGTTGCTCCTGCAACTTGGGACTGGGGCTGACTGGCTTTTATCTTCCCTGAGGCACTGGGTGGCCCCAGTCCTCAGGTGACTCGCCTCTCCTGGCCTAGAGGCGAACACTCCTCCTGCAGGAACTTAGTTCCCTCCGCCTCTCTGCCCTGAGCCTCTGCAGCTCAGGAGAAGCTGGAGGGTTACCGGACCCAGAGGCAACCTCAGCTTCCCCTGACAGGGCTGAGAGAGGAGCACCTGCAGGCAATGGGTCCTCCATCACTTCAGGAGCCAGAGCAGACTCAGCTGGTGCCTGCACCTGAGGATCCAGCACAGGTGAGGACCCTTCAGGCTCATGCCCCAGCCCCGGCTCAGCTGGTTCTGGAGGTGGAGAATCCTGTGCAGGCTGGGATTCCTCAGGTTCAGCCTCCGAGTCCAAATCCCAGGCCATCACACCCATTCAGAGTTGTAGGGCTCCAAGACGTGGTGGAGCAGGCTTCCTTACCTCTCCTTTTCGGGTGTGGCTTATGGAAGGGGGTGGCATTAAAACCGCCCACACTCACATTGGCCACCTACAGTCATCCTGCAGTTCCTTTTGTGTATATTCATTGAATAAATGTGACATGTGTTTAACCCCATCAAGTTTGAAGATGAAGGTCCCGACCACCCCAATAAAGAATAAGGACACTTGACAACAGTATTTTAGGTTAATGGGCTAAAATAGGCCACAACTTTATCGGTTACAGATTGTGAGTGGTATTGGCTTAGGCATTGGACCTAACCAACTATATCTGACTCCTGCCTGTCTGCGTGGAGGCCAGGAAGGGTTAACCACCAGTAGAGGGAGTCCTGCTGATGCACATCAACTAGGAGTTCCCCCAAGGCCACCAATAGGGGTTGTGCCTTAGGCCCTGGCCTCCACAGGCTTCGGACAGGGCCATGCCCCTGGAATCCTTTAACGGAATACCTTTCAATGTGTGGGGGAGGTGATGGCGCTACCTCCCCTCCTCTCTTCTCCAGCAATATTCCAAAGCCTAACCACCACCCAAGCCAAACGGCTCGCCACCAATACCCTCACACCTGCAACCAGTTCCTAGTGCCATTTTTTAGATCAGCCAGCCAAACATTATTTCCCACATCGGAAAGATGTACGCCATCTTTGTGGTACAGGGACACCTCGCCAAACTTGATGGTGGGGTGTTCGATCACGCTACCAGTCAGTGCTACCACTCTATGAACCACCAATCGATCCAAGATTGGCTTTGTTTATTGCAATAGGGCAATGCCACACACGCCTCTCCAGCAGCGATGACCAAAATAGGGTCAGGTTTGGGAAAGAGGCAATCAGTTCAACAAAGTCCTTGTAAATGTCCCATGCCCTTTAGATAGGCCAAGTCATTTTCTCCCAGCTGTATAACCAAGACATCAGGAGGACCATGCGTGGCAACACTAGCTTTCACTGCTGGCAGGAATTCAACCCAATGCATTCCCCTCTGTGTGATCCAGGAAACTCTAACATTCACTGGTCGCCCCAGCCTGCACCCCAGATCTTGATCAAAGGCACGAGCTCAAGCCCAGTGGACAATTCTGTGGCCAATTATCCAACCGTGAACCCCTACATCACCTGAAATTAAAATGGAATGACAAGGATGAGGAGGTAAAGTTGGTTATGATTCATTGGGCTAAAGATTTTGGGTATAATATACAGCTGAGTGATTGGGAAAAATTATGGAAAGAAGGTTTAAAGTTTACTGCATGCAATGCCTTAAAAGAAAATGTGATGAAAATGATGTATAGATGGTATATTACACCCATTAAATTAGCTAAAATGTATAAAGTTAGTAATAAATGTTGGAAATGTAAAGAAAAAGAAGGAACATTTTATCACATGTGGTGTGAATGTAAAAAAGTGAAAAGCTTCTGGGAAATGATATATAACGAGAAGAAAAAAATGTTAAAATATACATTTATAAAGAAACCAGAAGCATTTTTACTGGGCATTGTAGGAAGTGATATAAATAGAAAAGAATGTAAGCTGTTCTTATATGCAACAACGGCAGCAAGAATATTATTGGCACAAAAATGGAAGCAAGAAGAATTACCGACGAAAGAAGAATGGAGGATGAAATTAATGGGCTATGCAGAACTAGATAAACTAACAGGAAGGATTCGAAATCTGCGGGACCAGAAAGTCACAGAAGACTGGTGTAAATTTACAGACTATTTGAAAAGTAATTGTGATGATCAGACTATGTTTGTAGGTTTACAAGAAGTTTTGTGAGGTGAATTATTGGAACTATTGCAAAAATGGATAAAGGGGAGGATGGTTAGTTAAGATAATTAAAGGCAATATGAATTTAAGAAATGCATAAGAAGTGGTGAAACAGTGGATCATCAGAGGTGCTGATGGAAGTAAAAAAAAAAGATTTGTGGTGAAGTTTTGTGGTATGTATTATAATTTATATGTTAAAATTAATAAAAATTATTATTTAAAAAAATGGAATGACAAGCCAGGTCAGCGAGATCACCATCACTCAGAAGGTCATACAAATATAACTATTGTAGACGTCAGACTTCCACCGACCATGTCTTTTCCCCTGTTCTGCTGATAGCCTCAAATGCACAGCGGTAATGGTGGTGCCAATTCTAAAAGAATGAGCTGCAAATTCTGCTGGGAGAAAACTACAGGCCCCAACCGTACTTCGCGTAACACATGTGAATAGATGGCATGGGAGGCGGGAGCCCTCCAGATATATCAGAAATGGGCCTGAAACAGGTGGCCTAGAAACAGGAATCACCTGACATCCTTAAAGGGCCAGTCGCCTTGAGCCAAATTTGGGGTGAGATTCCTGCCGTGTTCAGCTTAAATCAAGCAGCTAAAATCAAGCAGCGTGATGCGGCAGCTAAAAAAGCCAATGCAATTCTGGGCTGCATCAAT
>JAXCMG010000095.1:1080649-1123477 GCA_034642415.1 Podarcis siculus | reverse complement strand
TGTGGTCTCTTCCAACTCTATGATTCTATGATTCTATGATTCTAAGCAGGCCACACCCCCAGAGCAATTGGCTTGGTTGCCTGGGCAGTGACGCATGCGGGAATCCCCCCCCCCCCATCACACAGGGTTGGCCACACCCCTGCGCATGTGAAGGGGTTGTCAGTGCCCGCAACTCTACCTCCTCCTAAGGCGGAAGTGGCTTTCTCGAAATGGTCATATCTTTGGATGTCCACAGCATAATTACTGGTATCGGACCATCAGGAGCATCCATTAGGTACATGCTAGGACAGGCATAGGCAAACTCAGCCCTCCAGATGTTTTGGGACTACAGCTCCCATCATCCCTGACCACTGGTCCTGTTAGCTAGGGATCATGGGAATTGTAGGCCAAAAACATCTGGAGGGCCGAGTTGGCCTATGCCTGTGCTAGAAAGCAGGCTGGCTCATGTGAAAGTAAGATTTATTTGTTCTTATTTAGTGACACACACATCCCTTTTTTCGCACAATATTTGCTTTTGGGGGAACAGATTTTGGTACAGAATACAGAAAGCCTTGGTATATGAATTATCGCTTTGTTTTATAACCATGAAGGCACAGGATACAATGCCCCATGTCAATGTTTCCCATTTAGTCAGCTTTAAGAATCGGATCAAATATAACAAGACTTCTGCCGCCTCTCAAATGTTGACGTGTCGCATTTCTGTAGACCTGCAAGCATACCTATTTTATCCATTAGCCCTTCCTCTCCGGGATTTTGGAAGAGCCTCAATAAAGCCATTAAAATGGCAGATTTGACATTGACTCTGAGGAAAACCAACCACCTTGTTCTGCTATTGCTCTTCAAAGATTTATTGAAACAAATTAAAGCCAATCCTACCGATAGCAGAGTCGACTTCAGTTTACTTACCAAGGTTGTTATGTTTAATTCTTCTCCTGCCCAGGACAGCATTTAAGCTGTAAAAATACAATATATCATCTCAGAGGCAGTCATGTTTTCTGGAAATCTCTCAAAAGAAGGATGCTGTCTCAAGCAAGAGAGAGAGATTAATTTCTCAGTATTTACCTTTTAGGAGTTTAACTGTGAACCCATTCCATTTTTGCACAGGGATTTTTGATAGGCAGCCTCAGTGCCCTACACATTAACTGACTACAACCTCTTAGGATACCATATAAACAGTTCTTGTTTGTATCATTTGGTGGGGAAGGCAGAAAGAGATTTTTAAAAAAAATGGTATTGATTTTGCTAATTAATAATTAGGTACATTTTATGAAACTTTTTTTTAATATATAACATGATCCTAAGGACAATAGTCTGGGAGTGGACTTAATATGGTTCATTTGTGTGTGTTTTTACTCGATTTTTCATCACTTGATGATTTTCAGTACATGAACCATCTATACTGAAAAATAATGTTTTTGTCTTCATACTGAGTGGTGCAAAAGTTGTATCTGTCCATGCATTCAATTTATTTTATTTTATTTATATTTAAATTGTGAAAGTAGCATACTAAGACAAAACATTGCTCTGAAAAGGAATGTGATTTTCTATCTTGTATTGAACATAACACACCTGCTGTGGGTGATAAGGAACCAAACTAGTCCAGCAATTGTTTTGGATCGCATTTATCCCCTTTCCCATCTATCTAGATCAGGGGTGGGCAACCTAAGGCCCAGGGGCCAGGTCCGGCCCAATCGCCGGCCCGCTGATAGTCTATTCCCAGAAATCGAGTGCTGTTCCACGCACTTCCCCTCAATAATGAGTGGCTGAATATTCAATTTACCTAGTGAGAGAACATGGAACATAAGAAGGCGCCTTATATCACACCATTGGTCACTCACTTGACACCATTGTCCAGCAGCAGCTCTCCGGGATTTCAGACAGAGTTCTCCTTCAGGTCTCCTTGGAGATGTCAAGGTTTGGACCATTAGACCTTTTGCATTCCACTGAACTACAGCCCTTCCTGTAGCTTTGAGAGCTTTACGGTCTAGGGTGGATTTGAAGCTTAAAGTGTTATTGTGAAGTATGAATTACAGAATCATAGAATGGTGCGTTGGAAGGGATCCCAAGAGTCATCTAGCATAAACTTCTGCAATGTAGGAATCTTGACTAAAGCATCCCTCTGCTGAAAATCCTCTCTTACCAATGTTTGGTGGAATCTCCTTTCTTGTAACTTGAAGCCATGGGTTTGACCCCTAACTTCCAGAGCTTGCTTCCTTTAGATCAAGGGTCAGCAAACCTTTTCAGCAGGGGGCTGGTCCACTGTCCCTCAGACCTTCTGGGAGGGCTGGACTATATTTTTTGGGGGGGGGGCGAGAACGAGTTCCTATGCCCCACAAATAACCCAGAGATGCATTTTTTAAAAAGGACAGATTCTACTCATGGAAAAACACACTGATTCCTGGACCGTCCGCGGGCCAGATTTAGAAGGCGATTGGGCCAGATCCGGCCCCCAGGCCTTAGTTTGCCTACCCATGCTTTAGTTATTTGAAGATGGCTATCATATCTCCTCTTTTTCACAGCACTAAAAAACCTCTATGAAGTAATGAAAATAAAGCAATTTTGCAAAATGATTTCTCTCAAGCCATATATTTATAAACTCGTGAAACTCACCAGCAGCTATCCTTTGATTCCCCCACACCCAGCTGTAATTCACTTTGCTTAATTTATTCAGTTAGCCCCTTGTATCAAAAATAGTTCCTTGAACTCAAGCTAGTGTGTCACTCTCCGTGCTGGGGCAATGCAGGTCCGAACAGTCTCTGACAGAGGGTTGTGCCTGTTTGGCACAATGGATCCTGCTGGAACAAGCCAGAGCATACAGCTAGATAAATAACTCCATGGAGGCAGGCTGCATCCAGCCTTGAACAATCCTCAAAGGAAGTCAATGGTGTAATGACCTGAGATATTTGGGAGGAGTCGTATACATAATGAATCACTTGTGAGTTAGCCAGGAACACTCTGGGAGATAAAAGCAAGCTGTAAAAATATCTGAATTAGCCAGGCTTTCCTGAGTGCTTAGGATAGCGCAGTCCACCTCTCTCTCAGAAGCTGAAAATCTGGTTCAAAATGCTGCAATGGTTAGAGGTTTGCACTCACCTGCCACTTAGAATCTCCTCTGCCAAATTCATGAACATCTTCCTTTTCCACCTACAACTTTTATAAAGTAAGCAGATTCAAGTGAGTGCTATCTGAATACTCTGTTCTTTAAAAACCATGGGGAACTGTTCCATCTATAGCCAGTTCTAGAGTCTAAACACAGAATTGTGTTCATATCATCACACCCACCATCAGTGTGGCAGCACCGTCCAGTAAAATAAGTTCTTTGCTAGTTCTGCTATTAGCTATTTTGAAAACTGGCATTGAGGAAGCTTGTATGTTTCTTAAAGGAGGTACAGTATACTGTTTCATTTGGAATTTTCTGTGATTCCACTACTGGGGAGCCACCATGTAGAAAACCTGTGTATGCATCACTGTCCAGCAGGCCAAGCCTACTGGCAAATAATATCTGCAAGCAATGGCAATCATATGGTTTTGCTTTCTACACTACCAGCAGAGGGTCCAGTGAAAGTGTGGCAGCGACATGGTAGCAACTAGATCAAATGAGTGGCCCATATGGTTTATGCTTTCCTAGGCTCTCGGTGCAACATGGAGCTACAACCACAAGGGAGAGTGTGCTTTAGTGCAATCATGTCACAGTGGTAACATATAAATCAAGTTGGATAAGAGTTGTCAGATAAAAGTACAGGTCTACCTGAATGTGCCCAAGATTGCATCACTTTTTTTTTTTTTTTTTTGTAAATCATTATATTTTAATTCACAGAAGATCAAGTGTCTATTGAATTTAGTTTTCTCTGATAATCTTGACGTATGTCAGTATATTTCTGATTCTGTGAGCTCGGAAAGGAAAATGATTCTCCTGTGAAAGACAAGAAGCAAGTATCATGATGGCATTGCCTTAATTAATAGCCAATATCCAGTCCTTTGTAATTGGATATGGACTTCTTCCCAAGTCTTTTGGGGACATGTTAATTTGAGCTCTTTCTGTAGCACGGTTTTAGGTTGCAGTCCCTATCCTGTTTGTTCTTCCTGAAGTCCCCCCCCCCCTGCTCTTTATCTCTCCTCCATCAAATTCATGAATCATGCTGGTTTTATCCATGGCCTTTCTTTGGGTTGGTTACATTTTTCATTAACAGTCATGCAATATCCCCTGAATTGATAGCATTTATAATTCAGAAAAGATTTGCATGCCATTCCTGCACTCTTAGCACATACAAAAACTGAATTTTATGAGCTTTAAGCTTTGTTTGAAATGCAAACAGAACCGAAGTTCTGCATTCTCAATGGAAGCTCTGAGGCCAGCGATAAAGGTGGGGTGGGAAGAGGAAGTGTGTAAGTGATTTGTGCACTTCCAGCATCTAAAGGGGACACGTGCATTTGCAAGCAGTGAGGTTCACGAACACTTTCTGCATCTGGAGCTCTTGCATGTGGCTATGGGGGACATGCATGAAAGAGTGTTTAAGCTTTTCGCCTTGCTTACCAGACTCTGAGACAGACTCGTGCAAAGACTCTGGAGGTAGGGATGGTTCTGGGGGTCATTCTGTGTTTGTGCTATTTCGCCTTTGCACACAACCCCCAGAAAGATAACCTTCTCATAAGTTGCGGTCGCACCATGTTCCTGAGGCATCTGTTTGGCACTGGACATTGCATAGTCCTCTGTTCTGATCTATTCCTAAAAATGCAGCTCTAGTGTATTGAGGAAGCTGATTGTCTGGAGTGGGGCAGAGGGGAACCAAACAATTACAGTGGTACCTCGGGTTAAGAACTTAATTTATTCTGGAGGTCCATTCTTAACCTGAAACTGTTCTTAACCTGAGGTACCACTTTAGCTAATGGGGCCTCCCGCTGCCACCGCACAATTTCTGTTCTCATCCTGAAGTAAAGTTCTTAACCCAAGGTACTATTTCTGGGTTAGCGGAGTCTGTAACCTGAAGCGTCTGTAACCCGAGGTACCACTGTATGCATATTTTCTCATGTGTCATCATAAATAATTTTTGTACCTGTGGTTTCATGCAGTTAATGGGCTTTCAAAGCAGGTCTATTAAACAACCGGGGAGTCCACAGACATTTCTTTCAGTCCTTTGCTTACGAAGAATTAAGATAACTTTCAGCTAGAGCTACTTGTGCTCTGAGATGAGATAAGGAAGTCTCAAGGGTTTCTTGCGATCCGTTTCATGTTCTCTACCCACGTATTAACAACTTGTTTGAACAATGTGGGATATTTGATAGTTTCCTTGTTAAAGTAAATGTTTCCATTGCACCCATGGAAAGGGGTGGCTGGTGCTTGATTTTATCTTTTGGTTTCCTGACATGTTTTTCTAGAGTTATGCATTCATTATAAGTAGGCTTGGATTTTGGCTCTGAAGAGCAAAGTAATATTGGGTGGGAAAGTCCAAATATAAATGGTCTGAACAGTATTTGTCCATCTCTGGTGCTTTCAGGTACAGCAGGGAATGCCCCACTCTGAAACTCTGGAAGGCTGTTGTAAGCTACATTGAGCTATATGGATAGATGGTTGTTGTAAGCAATATTGAGCTACAGTGGTACCTCGGGTTAAGTACTTAATTCGTTCTGGAGGTCCGTTCTTAACCTGAAACTGTTCTTAACCTGAAGCACCACTTTAGCTAATGGGGCCTCCTGCTGCCACTGCGCCGCCGCCGGAGCACGATTTCTGTTCTCATCCGGAAGCAAAGTTCTTAACCCAAGGTAGTATTTCTGGGTTAGCGGAGTCTGTAACCTGAAGCGTATGTAACCTGAAGCGCCTGTAACCCGAGGTACCACTGTATATGGGCAAATAGTTCCTATGTTCCTGGTTGAATGGAATATGTGATTAAATTGTTTATCATAGCATCATCACCATTCAGTTGTTGTAATAGTTGTACGTATAACTTGTACATTTTTTATGGTGCCTTCCTTTCATTACAAATGACTGTGGTTGTGTATGGCAACAAATAAAAGTTTTTAACAGTTTGATCATATATAGGACTCCTCAGACACATCCTCATTGATTTCAGCGGAACTTACTCACAGGTAAGTGCCTGTAGTCTAGGATTTCAATCTAAGCAAAGCTTATTTTTTAAAATCACCCCCCCCCCCCCGGCCCTGGTAATACAATGGAAATGGGAGCAAAAGCCCCTCTTTGGCAATTTCAGAATGCCTATATTATTACTTACCTTTTTTTAAAAAAAAAAGCTTTTTAATAACAAATAAAAGAGGCAGATCTGATTTCACAAAAACTAAGCATTAAAAGGGACATGTCAAACACTTGCTTTATATATCTAGAGGCCTCATGTTGTCACCTACAGAAGCACACCAGCTGCTAGGGTCATATGTAGAAGCCATTTCTAATGCACCACAGCATCACAAGCCTGTGGATGCCAGAAGCTTTGAAAAGGAAGTGCAGCAGAGTTCATTCTCATTGCCCTGCCAGAACCAGGCATGAAAAGGTTTGTTGGATGAGCAGGAAGGGTGGAGTACGGAAGGGCCCATTGCTAAGGTAAGTTGGCTTTGGAGGGATGGGGGAAGCTCTTCAAAGTGTGGGCTGCGATTATAGCCAGTCAGCCTGTCTTTTCCTTTTAAGAGCCTCTTTTCGTATGGCCCTAAACCTACATTTAAAACATGACAACTGTATTTTGTTGTTAGGTTATATTTTATACAGTTTTGACCCACCATGGGACACCTTGTGATGACTCACTTTGTGTTCTTTCAGTACTTCTTTTCACTCCTCAGGGTTCATTGCATTTCTGAGAGCAGATTCACACCAGATTCACACAACCATCTAATCAGCAGAAACGGCTTCAAGTGTGAACCATCCCTTGCTTGAAGCAGGACATGAAGAGAAATAGAAACCCTAAAATTGTATCCAGGAAGTTCATTAATACAGTTCATATTTTCAGTAAGCAACCAGATCACTTTTGATGTTATGGGCATGTAGGCATTCTTTCAAAAAGCAAAAACTCGGAAGATTTTGTGTACGGCTCCTTGCAAAACGAAAAGGCAAAGATATCAGCAATGGAATGCATTAGCTATAACCTCGTTTGACATCTTTTCTAACACAGAGGGGGAGAAATTCAGTAGAAAATGCATCAAGTGAAACAGTTAAGGGGAAGTTTCATTAATTATACTTTTAAATTGCATTATTTTAAGATTTATTAGTACAAGGAAAAACCCCTAAAGTTCTGAAGAAGCATTACCATAACATGCCTGTAACTCAAGTTGTGTTTAATGAGAGGTGCTGTTGCTTCTGCCATGAGGGTTCTTGTCCAATGAGTGATGGCTGCAAAAGAGGTCACATGCATATTCATCAAATTCAGCATGCACTTGTAAACTGGTCTTAATAGGCCATGACAGGAGAAGTTGTGTCAGGCAAATGTAACTGCACATGGGCTCGTTCCCCCAACTGGCATATATAGGTATTAATGCCCTGGTATCCACAGATGAAATATTAGCTTGCTAAAACCATCAATTGCTGCTGCTTGGTGGCAACTAAACAAGAGCGACGGCTCCCTCTGCAAAAGGTGAATTCTTACGAGAGGAGAATAATATAAAACGATACAGTAAAGTTTCCACTTTGCACTGTTATTTATCTCAAATGAAAAATTGGAGGAAAAAAACAGGTTCACTGTTTTGAAGATACATACCCAACCTTACCTGAAGATGACAGGAAGTGAACATGGAACCATTGCCACACAAAGCATGCCCAGCTGCAGTCCTCCCCGCGGGGATGCTATCGCCTTTATATCATGTTTGAAAACTTCCCAGGGGCTTCTGGCTGGTCACTGTTAGACCCAGGATGTTGAACTGGCTAGGTTTGGAGAAAACACAAAAGGTTCTTTTAACTAATACCTGTTTAATTCTTTAATTGATAAAGCAGTAGGGCTGGTTCTTAATTCTGGACGGTTCATACCTGATTTACTGATATATCGTTCTAGAGATGAAAAGTGTATAATTATTCAGAAAATGTAAAAGAAAACCTTTCAAAATGCAAAAAGAGATGATGCAGATGTTACTTGACTGAAATCCTGCAAGTTATTTTTGACCAATAGGAGATGGGAATGTTATTAATAAATTATTATTATTATTATTATTATTATTATTATTATTATTTGTTAGCATTAATCACCCACCCTTCACTTTATGATCCCAGGGGAAGATAAAACAATTTAAAATACAATATTAAAAACAAATTAAGTACAGTATATACATGTCAAGTGTCAAAGGTCAGGGTAAAGAGTTGAAACTGTAACTGGTGGGTAACTAGAGCAGCAGAATGTTGCCAGGGTCAGATCCTGTCACGTGACATGCCTACTCAAGGGCAAACAGAAGTCCCCCCCCAAAGAAGTTAAGGATATTTATGTCACGTTTTGTGAGATTTTCTGTCGATGTGGGGGGAGATCTGTATTTGGTTTATCTTGTTTTATTAGGTTTTTTAAGGGATTTTTTTGTGTTACATGGCTTCATTTCATGGTCAACAATACTAAGGGGAGAAGAAAAATTAAAATTTACTTGGATGACATTACGACTTGTTTAGGATTCAGGATTTAGTGATTTCATACTCAGAAAGGACGCTCACCATGACAGAACTTCCTATGATTTAAATATTTTCACATTCTTTCAAAGTTGCAAGAATATGTTCGAAGGTGCATAACCACATAAAAACAGTAATTTAGTTTGAAAAGCTGATAATAACTAGAAAAACCCAGATTGACAAAAATATATCATTTGTTACTTAAATATGGTATAGAACAAGTACAAATTAAGGACTACATGGTGAGATGGGCTCAGAATATCTGAGAAAATATCCCAGTGGGTGGATGGGAATAATTATGGCTGACAGCCATATGTTCTCCCTAAACTCGGGAGTTTGAGAAAAATGCTACAAAATCATGAGCAGGTTTTATATCACACCCACAAAGGTAAATAAAATCAATTTTGAAAATGCTTTGTTCTTGCTGGAACTGCCAAAAAGGAAAGGGGAAGTTTTTATTGCATGCGGTGGAAATGTTCTATGGTAAAAAAAACATACTGGGTGTTGGGGCATCAAAGCAGGTTCAAAGAATTTTGAGTGGTGGCCTTCCATTTGTTGACCGCTGCAAGAAATTTATACGCAGGGAAGTGGAAAACAACTACAGTACAATACAGCAAAGATTACTCACAAAATCTTCGTGATAAACTACAACTGCTGGGATAGCTCAGTCAGCAGAGCATGTGACCCTTAATCTCAGGGGTTCGAGATTAAGGGGTTTGAACCTCAGGGGTTCGAGATTAATGTGGGGTTCGAACCCCACATTGAGCAAAAGATTCCTGTATTGGAATCGGGGGTTGAGCTAGATGACCCCAGTGGTCCTTTCCAACTCTATGATTCTAAGGTTTGAATCATTGATTCAAATTTACTCTCTCAGTTAATAGGTACTGATAAGTATGAACACCATCACTTAGAGCCTTCATTGTTTTGAATCATCTTTCAGTTTTCTTCTAGACATTTTGGAAGCATTTGTGTTCCTCAAATGTCTTAGCCAGGTCCTAGCTCAGGACAGTGTGTGTGTGTGTGTGTGTGTGTGTGTGTGTGTGTGTTTGTCTTGTGCAGTTTGCTATGCATTTAGCTCCCTTAACAGAAAATATTACAGGGAGGGTTCTCAAACGAAGTGTTGTCTAGGATCTTAAAGCAATATGTTTACATGATGTAAAAGAGTCTCCATAGCTTTCAGGCAAAGTGGACCTTACTGTAAAAATCCAGCAAGTGAAACTATTTCTGTTGGAAGGAACAATAATATTTCATGTCGGGGGCAATTATGGGATGGGGAGGGAGGGGCAGCAGGAAAGAAACAAATGAAAGTGTTCTCAACTGTCATGCTTTTGCTCCCCAGGAAGGTAAAACCGTTGCTTGAGAGAGCCCTCAAGACGCCACCACTTAAAGGTCAAAAAAGGAGTTCTTTTGAGGTGACATTCAAACCTTTAATAGCTGGCAGCCAGTTTTGACAATAATAATTTTCCCCTCATTGCAGTTTACTGCTCAGTTACCTGTCCATGGCAGCCTGGCTGCAGCAGTAACCCAATCTAGTTTATTTTAGGGGTGGGAGTTGAGGGTGTGCCTCCAGCCTTCCACAGCCCTATCTATAATTATGCCAACAGCGCTTCAGGTTGCATGTTAGGCCCTTGCTGAGATTAGTCATTATAATATCAGTTTACTCCAAACAGGGCTAACAGAATGGCTTTGGTAGCAGAGGTGACTCAAAGTTTAGTAATTCTTAGGGGAGGTTTACTGTCTCCTGCTGCTTTCTGTTCCACAAATTTGGCCGCCATGATGAAGGGCATTGCACTTCATTTCTGTCATGCTTGACCCTGTAGAAGGTGGAGCCAGCAAAGAGGATTCATTCCAGAAGAAGAACTAGATGCCTCAGCTGGACACATTTACTTGCTGACAAATGACATTTTTAGGAGGCCTCTTCAAAGTGCTGAAAAGAGCTGTCCATCTTCATGGGATGATATTAGAAGGCCCTTGGGCTAAGGCTCAGGGCTGAAAAGGAGAGGACTGAAGTGTGACAATGTTGCTTCAGATGCCACTGAGACTGAGAACTGAGCTGTGCCACTTCAGCCTGCCAGTAGGGACAGTGAGTGCTATGAAACTCCGTGGAAAAGGAGGAACAGAAACCACCTAGCATGCCAAACTAGTACTCTTCTCCTTGGCATGTTAATTGTCAACATGGAGCGAGTTCTTTCTATGGAGGATCATTCAGTCCTATGGGTCTCCAAATGCAGGTGTTAATGCCAAAGTCCCAATATAGAACCAGCCCATGAACTCAGAGTAAGCACTCCAAAAAGGAAGGCAAAGGTTTCTCTTCTGCGTTGGTAATAATTGGTACAGGTTCAAAAACATACAGGCTATTAAGTTAGTTTTACCAGATGTCCCCGGATTTGCAAATCTGTCCGCAGACAAATTCTGTCCCCGGAATGTCCCCAGATTTGCAAATCTGTCCATGGGAAATGTGGCAGTGGCAGCCTTAGCAGCCCAGGGCCAGCCTAGTAGCGCAGTTGGCTCTGGCTGGCTTCAGGAGCTGCTCGCTGCTGCTGCCACTGCCAAAGGGGAACCAGGGACATCCGGCAGTACAGATCTCCTGCCCCCTTCCCCCTTTCTTTTGACAGATTGGGGGAGGCTCAGGAGTCGTGAGTGGGTGACCGTTGCCCAGGAGGGGCGCAAGGCACACAGTTTCTCTGCCAGGCAAGGTGCAAAGCCCTTCTTTCGCACCCTGTAAAGCATAAAGGCACAGAGTTTTTTTAAAACTTGGCAACAGCTGCCCGCCTGCGTCTCCCAAGCCACCCCTGATCAGTCAAAACAAAGGGGGGAGGGGGAGGATATTGGGGGAGGCTCGGGAGTCACGGGTGGGTGGCATGCCATGGCCATTTTTTAAAAAATCTGTGCATTTATGTTTCACAGGGTGCAAAAAAAGGGCCTTGCACATTTATACAATATGCATGTGTGCTTGGGCCCAGGGTCTTTTGCCTCACCATCCCCACTACTGACTCCCTGTTGCTACTCAGCTTCCCCAAAAAAAGTGTCCCCAGATTCATTGGAAAAAATCTGGTAACCATATATTAAGTTGCAGTTCAGCAACCGTCAGCGTTCAACAATACCCCTTCAGGTGGTCTTTACAAAAATTAAAGAGAGAGATGCTAATGAGTCAGAGAGTTTCACCCCATATAGAACAAACAACCCACTTTTCCATTTACTTTTAAAATTTAAATCAGGGGGTGTGGTATTTGCTTTAACTCTCTGCTTTTGTTGTGCGTCACAGGGTCAGCATGGTGGGGCACACATCTGAAAAATAAATTTTAAAATGCCAAGGGAAAAGACCCTGATTTTGTTCAGTGGAGACTTAAAAAGACACACAACCCAGGCATGTGCACAATCCTCAAGTCCTCCAGCCATGTTCAAATATATAAAAGGATGTCATATAGAGGAGGGAGAAAGGTTGTTTTCTGCTGCTCCAGAGAAGCGGACACGGAGCAATGGATCCAAACTACAAGAAGGAAGATTCCACCTAAACATTAAGAAGAACTTCCTGACAGTAAGAGCTGTTTGACAGTGGAATTTGCTGCCAAGGAGTGTGGTGGAGTCTCCTTCTTTGGAGGTCTTTAAGCAGAGGCTTGACAACCATATGTCAGGAGTGCTCTGATGGTGTTTCCTGCTTGGCAGGGGGTTGGACTTGATGGTCCTTGTGGTCTATTCCAACTCTATGATTCTATGATTTCCTAGGCAATGAGCCCCCCATGAGGTTTACTTCTGAGTAAACATGCAGAGGACAGTGAAGCTTCACTGGAGTCACTGAGGGTCTTAATCCATAAATCTCCCAAGCACCTTGTCATCTGGTGGCCATAACCAAATAGAATGTGGTGTACAAATGAAGAACATTCCAGAATACTGAACCACTGCTGTAGCACAATCACACAAAAGCCCTCTTTTACATCTATCTCCAAGGGCCAAAGTAAGACCTGATATTAAATGTAAGTCAACACTTAATGGGCTTTAAAGCTATCAGAAAAGCCTGCTAGATCAGGCCCATGGCCCATCTGGTCCAGCCTCTTATTCTCACAGTGGCTGACCTATGGGAAACATGCAAACAGGATTCGAGCACAAGAACCCTCCTGTGGTTTCTAGCAAATGGAAATTCAGAAGCATTGCTGCCTCCAGCTGTGGAAACAGAAGAAGAGGGGGAGGAGGAGGAGTTTGGATTTGATATCCCGCTTTATCACTACCCAAAGGAGTCTCAAAGTGGCTAACATTCTCCTTTCCCTTCCTCCCCCACAACAAACACTCTGTGAGGTGAGTGGGGCTGAGAGACTTCAAAGAAGTGTGACTGGCCCAAGGTCACCCAGCAGCTGCATGTGGAGGAGCAGGGAATCGAACCCGGTTCACCAGATTACAAGTTCACCGCTCTTAACCACTACACCACACTGACAGAGCATAGTCATCAAGGAGAGGGCCGTCAGTAGCCCTCTCCTCCTCCATGAATTTGTCTAATCCTCCTTTGAAGCCATCCAGATGGGTGGCCACCACAGCCTCTTGTGAGACTAAGTTAACTATGTTCTGTGGAAAGAAGGTCCTTCTCTTATCTTTCCTGAATTTTCCAACATTCATCTTCATTGGATGCCTAGGAGTTCTGAGACAGGAAGAAAAACCTTTCTCTACCCACTTTTCCCATGCCATGCATAGTTTGACAAACATCTATCACCTCATCACCCACGTCACCTCATACCTGCATTTTCTCTAAACTCAGAAGTCCAAAATGCTGCAACCTTTCCCTCTAGGAGAGCTTCCGTATTAATTCAAGGAGGATCATACAGCACAAGTTGGGGGAGGTGGGAGGCAGGCAGGATCTAGGATAAGAGGAGAAAAGTTTTGTTTCTTTTTTCCGTAGGAGGCAGCATTGCATTATTTTGAATTTGCTAGACACGTTGCATTTCTACAGTTTGCATTTGTGCGAGAAAATGAGCATCCTAACACTTGGTGCTGACAGAGTTAATATGAATGTGGAGTTAGGGAAGGATGTGGGATATGCCAGTAGTAACACTGAGGGCAGCAGAGGTGACTGAAAGTTTAGAAAGCTTTAAAGAGAGTTTACTGTCTCCTGTTGCTTTTGTGTTTCAACAAAACTGCCCGGTGTAAAACCAACATTGGCCAGCAGCAGTGGGAATACATTTCAGTCACTCTTTAGCAACACTTTTATTTCCATCATACTTGACCACAGCAGGCTGCAACCCGGCAAAGAGCGTTCCTTTGAGAAAGCAAGGAGACAATTCAGCGGCGGTGGATTTACTGTGTGAAAATCGGTGTTTTAAGGGCTTCGAGAAAATGGAGAAACGAATGCGCTTTCCCCATTCTCTTTCACAGCTTGACTCTCATCTTGTAAAACTGTTAATGCTAAATAATTCAAGAGTTTTCTATGGAACTTAAAATTAGGCTGTTTCGAGTGCAGCTACTTTGTGGTTAGTTTGCATTTGCATTTGGGTTGCCAAAGATAAGCATAGGCGTCAACAAAATGGAGGGTTCTTGTCCTCCCCCAGCCCCCCAGTGAACAAAGGGAATTTTGTACACATCTTCTTAATGGAAATTTAGACATACTGACGAACGGGACGGAAAAAGCACAATGTGGCTGTTCGTTTCTGCAGTGCACCTGTTACGCCTCACAGAAGTGTGTTTGCTAATTTTAATATCATACTTTCCTGTTCAGCTTAGTGGCCAGTCTTGTCCCCTCCACATTCCCAAGGTATAGTCAATAATATTTTCAGTGCAATTACTCAGATAATAGGACAATTAGATACAAAGCTTTATCAGTGGTGACGCAGAGCGAAATGGTGTTCCCTAATGATATTAAGATTGTGCTGCTTGCAGGTCTGCCTATATACCCAAGAACAGAGATTAAAAAAATTATAACACTCAGTAAATAGGATCATAAATGAATAAGTAGATGTCCATATTGGCAGTGTCAAGTCTAATGATGCTTATGCCTTTGGTCAGCTCAACGCTGTGCTTTCAATGGGACTGGAGTGTTGCCAGTCCCCCCTTCCCGCCCAACTTTACCCAGGAGCTTATGATTTTTCAGATTCCCACTGTAAAGTTGTGCTTGCCTCAGTTTGAAGAACACAGACACGTTACTGAACATTTTCCTTTTCCTTCTTCCTCCAGCTCTTCCCACTGCTAAACAAAAAGCCCACTGTGCAGATTTGAAAGTGGTGTCTGTTCGGCAGTAAAGAAAAATGGAAATACTACTCCAGGTCAGTGTTAGAAACAGAGATATGAAAGCTAGGAGCTGAATGGCACCTTAAACCGAGGTTATGAGCACAACTACGGAATGTCTGGGCACACTTTTTTTTATAACAAGCATGCAAAGCTGAAAATGAATAAACAGCTAAAATATTATGTTCACTTTTCACATGGGCTAGACCTTCCCCTGCCCACCCCCCATATATTCTTAAGAGGGTCTCTTCTCCAGTCTTCAGAAAGTAGCTGGAAGTGGGGAGGCAGGAAAAGGTCCTCCTTTCCTTCCACTCTGCAGTTTTACTCTGAAATCTTAGGCACAGTACTGCACCCAGAGCTTAGAAACTGCTCACACTAATTATATTCCCTGTCGCAAAATGTGCCTATAACAATGGGAGTTTCAAACACTGCTCCAGCATGTGTTCTTTAGGACCTGGACATAGTTTCTGGCCAGTTTCTTTTCTCTTAATTTTTATTCAATTATATTTCCATATTGTTTCTTTAATTTATTGCATTCTTTCCACAGAAGAGTTTCATAGGGTCTTACCAGGGCCGGCTTACCCATAGGTGCTAGGGGTGCGGGGCACCAGGCACTCAGGGACGCCAGGCCGAGAGTCCGGTGCTGAGATTTGGAGTCCAGGGATTGAAGAGCCAGACCAGCCAACAGCCGCTGCCGAGCAGAGCAGAGCCCGTCGGAGCACCACAGGTTTTCCTGCTGCAGGCGCTGAGGCGTGCCTGGGATTGGCGGGATGTCAAGAGGCCCATGCAGCGCATGCATGCTGCTCACACGAGGTGCACAACTTCCCTCCCAAGCTTCTGCGGGGATTGGGGGGCACTGGGTGCTTTTTGCACCCCAGCGTTCACTGCATATGCTAAAGACGTCCCTGGGTCTTACAGCAATAAAATACATGCAAACAGAATTAAATCACAGGATTTAAAACCAATAATAGCATACTCAAAGTGGCGGTGCATTAACAGTAATCAATAAAGGAACATGCATTTTCTGCATACAACACAGGCATTATTTCCAGAAAAGTCTCTGAAATGAAAGCATGGTACAGTGGTACCTCGGGTTACAGACGCTTCAGGTTACAGACTCCGCTAACCCAGAAATAGTACCTCGGGTTAAGAACTTTGCTTCAGCATGAGAACAGAAATCACACGGCGACTGTGCGGCAGCAGCGGGAGGCCCCATTAGCTAAAGTGGTGCTTCAGGTTAAGAACAGTTTCAGGTTAAGAACGGACCTCCGGAATGAATTAAGTTCTTAACCCGAGGTACCACTGTATATTGATTCTTGCACCTGTCTTCCTTGCTTTTCTCCCCTCAGATTCTCTCAGTTTCCATCATTTTGATCCATCCAACATCAAGATCAAGGAATAACAGATATCCATATATTTTAAAAAAATAATAAATGGAGTAAAATATATCCTGAGGTAAAGCTGGAGTACAACTTTACTGCCATTTGAGCAACTTAGTTAACCCTGGAATTTCTTCTACTACATCTTTAATTTACTTCTCCCCAGTGGTAATTCCTCTGCTTTGCAGAGGAAACCCGTTGTTTCTACTCTTCTGCCTTATCTTGCAGCGAAGAAGGAAGCAAGAAATGCTTTGTCGCTTCCCTGTGACTCAGCAAAAAGTGGGAGTGTAAACTGACCTTTCGTTTACTCTTTTCTCCTTCTACAAGCTCAGCTCTTTCATCCAGGAAATGAATGAGGGTTAGTCAGTTATTAAGCTACTCTTCTAGGACCTCATGGTTTTAATGGTAATACTTGTGGCGAAAGGCAGAGAATAAGAATATGTAAGGAAGAATGTAATTTTGTACACCTTAATTAGGTGAAAAGACGGCCTTGGGCTGTGCCTTTTTTGTGCAATGTACCAGCTATTTTGCACCCATGTCTTGACTCACACATTAGTCAAGACACTAGCTCAGAACCAAAGAGGAAGCTCTGGACTCCACCTTTGTCTTACAACTAAGCCCGGTGCCATCTAATGACTAAATTATGATGCTGTCCACATAATGTCCTGTGGTCCACCAGTGGCCTTCACTGCAAGGTCAACCACTTGAAAACTTCCATTGTGGCAGCTCTCCCTGTGTGGAATGCTGAATGTTACAATCTTCCTGTGTCCTACGTTTGTTACCATTTGACCAAGTCTGCATGTAGAAAAACCCCATGTTGTTTTAAAACTATGGCTACACAGGGAGTGATCAGCTGTTTCCAACCAAGAGACAAGGTACACCAGATAACCACCAAATCTGGAACTACCAAATCTGGGACGCAAGAACATGGTGGTGAGTTAGGAAAATGAGTTGAAGAAGGGAGAAATAAAATCAAGTAAGACAGTATACGTGCTAGATCATGTTCTGGATAGTGGGAACAGGGTTTTGCTTTGTTTTGAGAGAGAGAGAATGAGAGAGAGAGAGATAAGAAAAAGAAGAAGAAGAAGAGTTTGGATTTGATATCCCGCTTTATCACTACCCAGTGGCGTAGCGTGGGGGATGCAAGGGGGGCCGGCCGCACCGGGCGCAACATCTGGGGTTAGGGCAAATCCACGGGTTAGGGGGCGCAAATCCACGGGTTAGGGGGTGCAACTTACTTGCCTTGCCCCGGGTGCTGACAACCCACGCTACTCCACTGTCACTACCCGAAGGAATCTCAAAGCGGCTAACATTCTCTTTTCCCTTCCTCCCCCACAACAAACACTCTGTGAGATGAGTTACAGATAGGTAGCCGTGTTGGTCTGCCATAGTCAAAACAAAAAAATTTTTTTCCTTCCAGTAGCACCTTAAAGACCAACTAAGTTAGTTCTTGGTATGAGCTTTCGTGTGCATGCACACTTCTTCAGATACATTTTTTTTGTTTTGTTTTTTCTGTGAGATGAGTGAGGCTGAGAGACTTCAGAGAAGTGTGACTAGCCCAAGGTCACCCAGCAGCTGCATGTGGAGGAGAGGAGACACGAACCCGGTTCCCCAGATTACAAATCCACCGCTCTTAACCACTACACCACACTGGCTCTCCAGTGAGAGAGAATGAAGAAAGCACGGGATTTAGGATGAATAATTAGAAGTTTACTGTTGGCCATAATCTATTTAACATACTAAAGAGATTATGTCAGAGGGACAGGAAGAGATGAAGAACTGGCATGACGGGGAGAGGCTGCCCATGGAAGTCTTCAGAAGGACGTTGTTATAAGTTATCTTCCTGTTTGCGCCAGACCAAGCATGAGAGCAGTCACGCCAATTATATTGCCTAATGTAATTGGTGCAACTTTCCTGTGTTCATCGAAGAACAAGACAGGAGTGACATTACGCTGCAAAGTGAAATTGCGTAAGTGTAATATATCTCTGTTCTTTGAGCAGATACTAATTGAATATGGGTATTAATGGTTATAAGGCTCTTCTTAATACGTAAATCATATTTTGCGGCACAAATTCATATCAATGACAACGTGTCATAAATAAAGATTTACAAGTTTAATAACAGCAGTTTGATTGGCATCTAACAACCATAGGAAAGGAAATACTGAATTAGTTCAGTTCTCCAACAGTGTTTAGTTTTATAGCATGTTCTTCATTAAAAAGGATTTGAGTATATCTGAACTTTGTCAGCGTTTCTCCAAAAGTAGTGACTCTTGAGAACAGAGGTTTATATATTTATATATACCACGTTACCTTTAGATGCCCTTTCCCATGTGCCCCCATGGTTTGATGAAAAGCAGAAAGAAGAGAGTCTTCTCAGTGGTGGCATTCCTCCTTTGCAACACCTTCCCCACATTTGGGTATGAACCATTATGCCCTTTCAATACCAAATAACTTTTTAATCTACCAGGCCTTGTGCTGCTTTTCTGTACAGGTGCTGCTTTCATTGTTGTTGTTGTTTAGTTGTTTAGTCGTGTCCGACTCTTCGTGACCCCATGGACCAGAGCACGCCAGGCACTCCTGTCTTCCACTGCCTCCCACAGTTTGGTCAGACTCATGTTTGTAGCTTCGAGAACACTGTCCAACCATCTCGTCCTCTGTCGTCCCCTTCTCCTTGCGCCCTCCATCTTTCCCAACATCAGGGTCTTTTCCAGGGAGTCTTCTCTTCTCATAAGGTGGCCAAAGTATTGGAGCCTCAGCTTCAGGATCTGTCCTTCCAGTGAGCACTCAGGGCTGATTTCCTTAAGAATGGATACGTTTGATCTTCTTGCAGTCCATGGGACTCTCAAGAGTCTCCTCCAGCACCATAATTCAAAAGCATCAATTCTTCGGTGATCAGCCTTCTTTACGGTCCAGCTCTCACTTCCATACATCACTGCAGGGAAAACCATGGCTTTAACTATACGGCTGCTTTCATACTGATTGCTTAAGTCGTTTAGTTGTCTGCATTTGCATTTGTTTGTTTTTAACATATGAACTGTCCAGAGGATGTGGTTAAGTGGGCACTGCTCTATAGAAATGTCATAAATAAATACATTTTAAGATCCCAATAAGCAGACAATCCAAAGCAGAAGGTAGATGAGCTGAAGATGGTGGAACTGCCAAATTCAAAGCCCTACGGGGTTCAAACCAGTAAAACATAAAGTGGGGGAGCTGAATTTTCCCATCCCTCCCCTACATTATTATTATTATTTTAGATTTTCCTTCCCATTGATCTTGAAGCAAATCTTTTCACAGCACCCAGGAGGAAGCTTCTGAGGATGAAACTTCCTCTCTGTTGGATGCATTGGGAGATCAGGAAAATTCAGTGGCCCCACAGGAAAATTCGGTGGCCCCAGGGACTATAGGATTGTAACTTGAATCCAGTTTTAGTACTATTGCAATTTCAGGTTTTTCTTGACTCATTCCTTAAGTATTAAGTACTTAATACAGTCACATGGCTCTCAACAGCCACTTTTGTGTTCCTGTACCAATAGGAACTTTTACCACCTTGTAACTAAGCTAAGTTTTACGGCTTGTGCAACTTTACTCGAGCACATAAACCTGAACTTTGAAGCGTTTGTAAGTAACCCAGTTTTTAATTACCAAATATGCAGTCTTTTCCTTTGTTGGGGGAAGAGGGAAATTTTGGATCTCACTTGCTAGAGCCTATTTTAAAGGTCTAACAGCCTATATTTCTATGCTTTACTGTGCTGCATATTTTGTGATTTTAATTCTCTGCTGGGTTTCTTGAATCTTTGTATCCCGGGAAATGGCTATCTATCTGTCTGTCTATGCCAGCAGTCTACTTAACAATAATTAGTCAGACAGGTCAGGAATCTCTTCAATTATTTTATCTTTCTTTTGCCTTCATTATTTGTAGGCATGCATACCCATCATATCCTGCCAACCTAGCAGTTCGAAAGCACGTCAAAGTGCAAGTAGATAAATAGGTACCGCTCCAGCGGGAAGGTAAATGGTGTTTCCATGTGCTGCTCTGGTTCGCCAGAAGAGGCTTAGTCATGTTGGCCACATGACCCAGAAGCTGTCTGCGGACAAACGCTGGCTCCCTTGGCCCATAGAGCGAGATGAGCGTCGCAACCCCAGAGTCGGTCACGACTGGACCTAATGGTCAGGGGTCCCTTTAACTTTACTTTTATACCCGTCATAAGGATAACAGTGGACTTAGCTGCCACAATGTGCTGCATACTGAAAGGCTGAATCTGTTCAGGGGCCCTCTATGCATGACCTCTACACATGAAGTCTGCAAAACAGTTTAGAAATACTTAACTGTAGATCAGGTCGAGGAGGAAGACTGTGGTGGCAATGTGGAATAGGAGTTAAGATTCCAGGAGACATGTTAATAGAGAGAGTTTCTGCTTAATTGTATTTGAGGAGCAAAGTTTGCTGCTGGGAGGCCCTCTGGTTTGTCTCAGTTTGGTACATTTCTTAACTTTAATCACCACCAGCAACAGCATTGTCACTCTTTTTCACAATGGCTGGGAGGGTGCCATTGTGCTCAGGTTCTGCTTGTGCGCTGCCAGTCTGCCAATCTGATTGCCAGTTCATACCAATCTGGTTGGCCAATCTGGTTGGCCACTGCGAGTGCTAGGTTAGATGGGCCCATTGGCTTCTTATGTCCTTGAGCAGAAAGGCTTTGTGATTTGTACAAACAGTACAATTACTCAAAAATTAATGGGGATGGTAAAGGGAAAGATCTCAGCACCTGTGGTTTGCATAAACCCCTCTGCTTTCAGAAGAATTGTGTAATTTGAAAGCAGATTATATGCACTCAATTAAAACTTAACATTTCCCCTGGCGTATTGGTTTAGAGAGTGTTGTAATGTTATTCCTCCGGTTTTCAAATTTTATGCTCCAAGTATAGATGGGGTTCTTTCCTAATAATCTTAAAATTAGTCAGGCTCTCCTTTCCCAAATTTAATTAAAGCCAGCATCACTGCTCTCCTGAAGAAAAGCTGAGTTTGCATAATGGAAAGCAAAACAATTTTAAGAAAAGGCTGTATTAATCATGATTATTACAGCAAATCACAATAAATACTGATCTTCTAGCCAAGAGACAGATTGATAATAGTACTGCACTCTAACTAAGCAGGTAGTAAGAGCCTCCCACATAAGCATTCATTAGATTTTGTTTCCTGAATAAGGAAGCAGCAGTCTATTCTGGACTTGTAGCCATTTTCAGAGTGTTCAGCATATTCTTCTAAATGCCTGCAGTTCTTTTGAGACTGTACCACTTTAGAATGCAAATGGATGAATCACCCAAAAGTAGGAAATCCTCAGAACCAAAAGACTTCCCTTTTTCTTTGAGCATCATGCCTTTTAGATTGTGAACCACAGGGCACAGGCTGCCTTAATACTAATCTTAGAATCATAGAATCATAGAGTTGGAAGAGACCACAAGGGCCATCGAGTCCAACCCCCTGCCAAGCAGGAAACACCATCAGAGCACTCCTGACATATGGTTGTCAAGCCTCTGCTTAAAGACCTCCAAAGAAGGAGACTCCACCACACTCCTTGGCAGCAAATTCCACTGTCGAACAGCTCTTACTGTCAGGAAGTTCTTCCTAATGTTTAGGTGGAATCTTCTTTCCTGCAGTTTGGATCCATTGCTCCGTGTCTGCTTCTCTGGCCTTCTTGTAGCCTTTTGGGTGGAATAAACAAAACAAAACATCTACCTTCTGAAATAGGATGTGTAGCTCTCACTATTGCCCAAGCAGGCACATTCTGTGACCCAGAAGAGCAGCCAATGACCCAGCGGTACACCAGGTGTTGTAATAAAATCAGTCCAAATATTTATTTACTGCAGCAGGCAGGTCAAGGGTTGGCATGGCAGGAGGGTGAGGATCAATTCATCATTCCACTCACCCATGGAGGTAGAATAGGACCTGCTGTGGCTGGACTACACCAAACCCGTAGAGTCAACAGGTTTCTCTGGCCAGGCAGAGACCCCAACCTGAGCTTGGGGATGTAATCACCAATCCTCCTCTTAGGCCCCTTAAGGGGGCCTCCTTGACTATATGTTGCTTCTGCCCTTTATTCTGCCTGACGAAATAGTCACAAATCTCACTGAGACTTCTTCCCATGAGTCCATGCAGGATTCAAGATGTGGGTGAAATTCTGCCCCCATTTGCATCTTGACCGGGCCAACCACCACCAAGCGATGCAGTCTCATGTGGACTGGGCCTGCAGCACAGCTTCCAGTAGCTATGGGCAAGTGTCTCTGAAAGACTCACACAATCTATCTTGGGAAAGTAGCTTTGGACTAAGTGTTCATTTGCGTTCCTTTCAGCTCTGCACATCTATAATCTCAATTAAGGACAGGAAAAGTCTACCCTGATTTGATCCTGATTCGCTCTGACTGGCATAGATAAGTGAAATCTCTGGATATGCAGTTCAGTATCAATTTTTGGTTTGTGTCAATTTCAACTTCATTCAAAAAGTCCATTCCAACCCATTACCACACATTAATCTGTGGATCTTAAAATCTGTATTTTAAGTACATATTTGATCTCAAGGAACACATTTCTAGATGAATTTTATCTAAAAGTACACATTTTATAAAGTAGATTTTAGTACCTTTTTTTCAGTGAAGAACTGTCAATGTTTTGACAGTTTTAAAAAGCTAAATCCCAAGAATAATTGTGTTGCAATCTGCACATAAGTTCAGGAGAAGTAGACAAATGAGGTTAGTTTTCATTGTATTTACAGAAATCAGTTTTCTCAAACTTGCCATATTTGTTGCGCAAGGTGTGTGAAATACGTTGGCCAGAGGGTTGAACTACATGTTATATACATTCAACTGAATGCAACTTTCCTCTGACTTTTGGGGGGTTGTTTGTGTGAAAAAGAGTCACAAGAGGTTGCAATCAGGAGCAAAGAAAGAGTAAATGGGGGAAAGAATGTATCTCTTTCAACACCAGATATATTTCTGCTTCAAATCACCCCAGGCAGCTTTTTCACCTGGTGTAGAAAAGATACAGATCCCAATATTTTTCCTCCATAGAGATAAAAGCAGCCTGAAGGAGTAATTTGAACTACGCAAAAAAATTAAGCGGGCCTCCCTGCTGCCCATCCTCTGCTCAAGATTGATTATGCCACAATCATTTTTTGTTTGCTTTCTGTTTCACACAAAAAAAAAGTTGAGGGAAAGTTACTTGAAACTATGTGTAATGTGTAGCTTGCCCCAGACTGTCTTATCATTTGATGGTCTGATTGCTGTGTCTTCTCTGCTGACAAAACCATTTCCCTTTTTTATTTGTAACAAACCCTGTTTGAGGCTACAGTTCTCTGTGTGCTTACTTTGGAGTAAACCTTATTACATTCCAGAGGACTCGTTTCTAAACCACCACAAAATAGGAGCAGACTGCACATCAGTCAAGTTTTGTCCTGTCTTCTTCTCTTGAAGGAATAAATAAATTACCCCGTGCCTACATTTTTTTTACTCCTCTTTCAGAAGCAGCCATGTTTAATACACCTTTCAGAATTCAGTTGGGGCCGCACGGGGAACAAACTTCCACCTACATCTCTAGTATGTGTTGGAAGCATATTCTGCTTTATCCACAAGCACAACTGTGTAAGAAAGTTATTAATACAGAAAGGGCAATACTGTGCTCCCCCCAATGTCATTCGCTGATGGTATACTCACTGGTTAATTCTCTCTGCTAGTATTTTGAAAGTCTGTGACTTCTTATGAGGCTACTCTTCCTGCAAAGGATACTGAAACTGCCCTGTTTCCCTGATGAAAGAGCTAGGCTTAAGCCACCCATACCAACCCCATCCATTCCAACATTGATTTTTGACTGGGATGCCCTTTAGAAGCTGTCAGCCATCCATTCAAACAAGCAGGGGGGGGGGAAGGATGCTGCCATATTGAAGGGCCTCCTTGACTTTATTCCTCAGAGGATGTTCCCTGTCATGTCTTTGCAGATGTTTTTGCCATATATTTGTGTCTCAAACAGTCTATTAATTCCCCATTCAGAGGCTCCATGCAATTAATGGTGCTTTTTGAACAACTAGACTACTGCTGTGGAAATCAGATGCTGCCAGTTTTCAACATACTTGCCGTCTCCCCCCCCCCCTTTTCTTTTTTTGCAAGAAGAGACCACATTCCCTAACACAGTCATGTCCCTGTGCAGCTTTTGATCCCGTTTTAAAAATGTGAATGTTTATAGATAATGGGCTCAGTTATCGCCAGTGAAAACAGATTTTGCTTTCACTTATCTGAAGCCAACAATTCTGGCTTGTTGTTGCACAACCAAACAATGTCTAAAAAGGCATTTGGTCTTGGATGAGATCACCAACATCTGTTGCTGAAAATTATTATATTTAATCCTTAAGTATAGCCAAGGCGGTTATATAAGGGCAAAGAACAGCTTTGCAGATAAGTTAGGGGGAGGGGAGTTTTATCCGCTTCTCTAACGTTTTCAATCAGCCTGCCCACTTGCATGTTACAGGCTGGCTTGATCATTAGGTCTGGCAGATGCCTACAAAGACAATGCATTCATAGGGGTGGCGTGTATTTTTTTAGTAAGAGGAAGGTTTCTGTTCAAATGTAGTATCAGTCTTCCCAGGGGAAATGTCAGGGGGTTTTGCATCTCTAATTGCACTGAAAAGCAGTAAGGCTGAAACTTCTGGCAACAAAATTGGAGGTGGGTGGAAATATGAATCTCTGATCGAAAGGACTCCCATAGATGCAGACATCAGAGTTTTCCTGTTTCTTTTATTCTTCACCATTCAGTTTACAGTGCTGAATTGGAGACCATTTCTAAGGTTCCCTGAATTTTGCGGGGTGGGGTGAACAGCTTGTCTGAAAAGAAGTTCAGAAGCCAAAAGCATGTAGCTCTCTCTTCAGCCCCTGGGATCTGATTCCTATAGGTTTTGATTTGAAAATGCCATGGGCTTTTTAATTGGCAAGCTGAAACTGTTCACTGCTAAATGTCACTTTGCTTCCAGTAAACTGAAACTGCTGGTAACAAGTCTTGTTCTGACCAGCTAATCAAAGCGGTTCAATGAAATGTGTCGTTCAATTGACAAGCTAAAAAAAATACAAATGGAACCATGTCACTTTGGTTAACAGGGGTAAGACAACAACAGGGGCAGGTGAGGCAGGATAAATCTGAAATAGTCCAAGCATTTCATTTCAACTTTGAAACTGGAATACAAGCCTGGTTGATATGAACCAGCTCAAGAATGTCCCAAGGCTTGAGTCTTATCTTGTCTTGCTATACCCAGTCTCATAAAGAAGTATACAAGGGAGACGGCCTTAACACTTCTGGCATCCAGAGTATGGGACATTCTCCCAGCAGATATTTGCCTTTATTTGCCCATTTTAAAGCCCTTACTAAAAACTGGTTTAATTCCAGGTGACATTCAGCAATTAGGGCCTGTGCCTGAGGGATTTCTCAATGCTTATCTTCATTGCTGGTAGCTGCTTTTATTTTTAGTCTATTTTCTTATGGTAATGTGTACTGTGTTGTAAGATGCCAGCTTAAGTGTGCTTGCGTACAGGCAAAAGGTCTCTAGATTTGGTAATGAATGAATGAATGATGCATTTTCTTGCTAGCCGCACTAGGACAGGTAAACGTGCCGACGCTGTTTCCATCAGCATGCTACCAAAATGTAGGGGACTGGTGGGGAGAAACAGAGAACAAGCATGGGCTTTGAGCCAAGCCAAAAATAAATGTCCACGGGGCCACAGAGAACTGAGTGAGCTAAATTCATAAGAAAATATTCATCCTCTGGTAGGAATGAGGCAGTAGGAATCATATTTAGAGGCAGGGGACAGTGAGGTCAGAACTGGGCAAGAACATGATCAACAACCTCCTGTGCAGCTTGCTGGTGTCATCAGTGCATGCTTGCATGGAAAACTGCTGGCAGCGGTGTGCCTGTATGGTTTGGGTCGGCAAGGCTTACCTGCGGAGATTGTCTGTGGGCCGGACTGGCGCAGTGCAACGCTGGAAGTCGCTTCTGCGCATGCCCAGATGCCGAAAATTGCATCTGCGCAGAAGCAATTTCCGGCGTCTGGGCATGCACAGAAGCGATTTCCGGCACTGCGGACATGCAAAGATGCGATTTCTGGTGTCTGGGCATGTGCAGAAGTGATTTCCGGAGCCGCAGAAGAGAGTCCCCACGCTGTGTTGTGCCAATTTAGCACAGTGCGGGGGAATCACCGAGCGGGTGACTCAGTTCGGGGGCAGCTCGGGGATGGTTAAACGGTCTTCGTGGCCCACTTCCAGGCCATGGGCCTGAGGTTGCCGACCTCTGCTGTATGGTGCTGACCTCACCACCACCTGCCTCTAGCGCTGCCATGACTGGGGAAATAATTTGGGACCCAAATTTCTTCCCCATAATCTAGGTTATGCATCTTGCACCGTTCTAAGAAGGGTGGGAAAGATACCCTTCTGTTTGAGAATCAGTATTGTGTCCTCAGCCCCCTGGAAAAAGCCCCACACTCATGTGCAACTTGATGAAGTTGTGTACAAGTACACTTTATAAGAGCCAAATGATAAAAGTGTAGACGAGGACATAGGCCAAAGCCTACAGCAAATTTAGTACTATCCAAACACTCGTTAATGAAGACTGGAATGTCACCCATCTTTTATTTAATAAGGCTTTCTGGGAACCAGGATTCTGCAACAACAGGGTCTCCAAAACCAGAACAAAAGCATCTAGATTGGTTGTTAACTAAGAATAATGTGCAGCTGTGTAGTTGTCTCTTCAGGGATGGCTGGGATTCAGTTCATGAAAAGACCTCAACATTTTCTTAAGAGTTGCAGGTTTGTAAGTTATTTTTGTCTCTTGTTGCCTGTGTAACAGTTGGAATGTTAATTTAATTTTGCAGAATATCATTTATGTAAATGTAATTAGAAGGGAAACAAGATCGGGAGATGCACAGCACCAAAGAAAATTTATTACTCCAAGGGGTATTGCTCTAATCATTCAACTGCAATATTGAGTTTCCCCAGATTTAATCTAAAAGCAATAAATTACAAAAGGCTAATGTCCTACTCAACAAAAAGCTGTCATGAACCCAAGTTTCAGGGAGAGGGAGAGAAAATCAACTTTATTTCAGCAACAGGCTCTCTGTCTTCACATTCCTTTTATGATTCAAGTCAAGTTGAACTAAAATGAATATGAATGTGCAGCTTCCAACACTTTTCGTGAATATGGATGGATGGATATGATGACAATTATAATAATCTACAATCCAGAATGTTGGGACTTCTTTATCTAAAGCCGCAGTAATACTACAATCGCACACAGAGGCAGCTTTTTATTTTGAATGCATAGTGATTCCAGGATCTATATGAAAATATATCAGGCTCTGATTCATTTCAGGATCTGTTTGAAAGACTGAAGATGATCAACTTGCTGATTTGTAGAAAGAACGAAAAATGCCCGCCTTCTATCTGGTAGCGAGGAAACAAGTAGGACTTCTGTGCCATCACAAGCAATAGCATTTTTAAAAATCCAATAGGAATCCTTATTGCTAAACCCCAGTTCAGTGGAGTGCATGCAGAACAGCTGGGGTAAAAAGTATGGTATCTAGATAAATCAACTAGCAGGAAATGGAGAACTGGTGTCAGGATCAGTTTGAAAGGATGGCAGCCCCAAGACCTTCAGGGGGCTCACTGCTCAACATTTTCACTTTACCTGAAGCATGCAAGATGAGGGAGAGCATCTTCAGCCTCTGTCTGTTCCAGGTTAAGGCCAACCAGTAAGAGAGGCTTGCTTGAGGACCCCACAAATTCTGATCTCTTTCACATGGTCTGAGAAATTTATTGCAGTATTGTTGCAGGTCCGTATAGTTAAAGCTATGGTTTTCCCAGTAGTGATGTACGGAAGTGAGAGCTGAACCATAAAGAAGGCTGATCACCAAAGAATTGATGCTTTTGAATTATGGTGGTGGAGGAGACTCTTGAGAGTCCCATGGATTGCAAGAAGACCAAACCTATCCATTCTTAAGGAACTCTTGAGAGTCCCATGGACTGCAAGAAGGAAATCAGCCCTGAGTGCTCACTGGAGGGCACAAGGAGAAGGGGACAACAGAGGACAAGATGGTTGGACAGTGTTCTCGAAGCTACCAGTATGAGTTTGACCAACTGCAGGAGGCAGTGGAAGACAGGAGGGCCTCTGGTCCAGGAGGCCACGAAGAGTCGGACACGACTAAACAACTAAACAACAAATTGTTGCACAATACCATACAATTCCAGCACCTCTTTCAGACAATCAGAATGCCTGTTGTAGTGCATTTTGTTTCTTCCTGTAATTCAGTGTCTCACTTTCTTTACCTAGTTATGCGATTGATGCAGATGAATTGTCCTGTAATACAGTCCTTTCCAAACTTTGTTGAACTTTTCCCAATCATGATGCCATTTTCTAAGTATTTTTCTTTTCTAGTGAACTATTTTTATTAGCACCACAGAAGTAAAAAATCTTGCAATAGATAAAAACATGCCCAAGTGGATGGATAAGCACTAAAAAAAGTCACTTTTAAAGTTTTTTAAATGTGGATTTGTTGTGCTAGGTAAAAAGCGTGCTTTAATTAACTGTACAAACCTAAATTTCCATTGTGCACTTGACTTGCTCCTGCAAAATAGTGTCAGAATGAAGGCACCCTTAGTTAATATTGGCATGCACCCTTAATTGCTGGTTGCCAATATTA
This sequence comes from Podarcis siculus, assembly GCA_034642415.1. NCBI lineage: Eukaryota > Metazoa > Chordata > Lepidosauria > Squamata > Lacertidae > Podarcis > Podarcis siculus. The sequence goes on along the minus strand of JAXCMG010000095.1, from coordinate 1,094,586 downwards.
ACGAAGGAGGGCAAACAAGATTGGGCAGTTCTAAGAGGATTTTTTCGTTTGGTCTGTTTCGAATCCTTTAGGTAACAAGACTAAGAATGTGACCATTGTGCCAAGATAACAGCTTTTGGTTAAATCAGGCTTCCTCAACCTTGGCCCTGCAGATGTTTTGAGACCACAGTCCCCATCATCCCTGACCACTGGTCCTGCTAGCTAAGGATCATGGGAGTTGTAGGCCAAAAACATCTGGAGGCCTGAGGTTGAGGAAGCCTGGGTTAAATAAATAAAAAAATTGTCCAGTAGCACCTTAGAGACCAACTAAGTTTGTTTCCAGAATGTCAAGCTGTTTTAAGAAGGTGTCTATATTGAAGTTTGGGTGATATGTTATTCATTTAATTTTGTTATTCATTTAATTTAATTTTGGGACATGGGTGGCGCTATGGGTTAAACCACAGAGCCTAGGGCTTGCCGATCAGAAGGTCGGCGGTTCAACTCCCCATGACGGGGTGAGCTCCCATTGCTCGGTCCCTGCTTCTGCCAACCTAGCAGTTCAAAAGCACGTCAAAGTGCAAGTAGATAAATAGGTACCGCTCCGGCAAGAAGGTAAACGGCATTTCCGTGTGCTGCTCTGGTTTGCCAGAAGCGGCTTAGTCATGCTGGCCACATGACCCGGAAGCTGTACGCCGGCTCCCTCGACCAATAAAGCGAGATGAGCGCCGCAACCCCAGAGTCGGCCACGACTGGACCTAATGGTCAGGGTCCCATTACCTTTACCTATATTGAAGTTTGGATAATATGTTATTCATTTAATTTTGTTGTTGAGTCATTTAGTTGTGTCTGACTCTTCGTGACCCCATGGACCAGAGCACGCCAGGTACTCGTGTCTTCCACTGCCTCCCTCAGTTTGGTCAAACTGATGTTGGTAGCCATTTAATTATAGTTATTTAATTGATTGATCCGTTAAAAGCATACAATTCTAATTATTTTATAGGTCATCCAACATTTCTCTCCGTGCTCCATCTGCTCCATCCAAGTATGAAAGAGACATCACAGCTCAAGGACACAGTTTGGTGAACTCACTCAAGGCAGGGGCACAGCAGGCCAGGTAAGTCATGGTCTGGCTAGAGTCCTGAGGCCAGGTGACACTTGGGTCCCAGGGCTGAGGTTTCCAACTCCTGCTTTTATTGACTTCTTGCTTCACTTTGCATGGAACCTCAACTGCAGGGGTTTGGCTCATGTGGCTTCATATTCATAAAAGGATTCTTCTTGCTTTCTAGTGATCAACATTTAACTTGCTAAAAATGTATAATAGGAAATTCAACATGAAAACTGCAATTCAACCAAAATCAAGAACTTCCTTCCTAAAACAATGTGACAATCCATCAATCAATCTATCATTAAAGACCTTTTAGAAAATGAAAGCCTGATGTGTTTCCTACACCACGGACATCCATGATGGTAATTATTTATTGCAATTCCTTCCCATTGTAATTAATTCCAGAAAGATTTCTTATTATAAACTAGTAATTCATTAAGTTGATGCCAATATGGAATTCTTTGGGAATATTGTTTTGATCTGACGTGAACATATATCGTGGGGTCACTTCTCCCAGTATGATTTTTCACAAGCCTTTGCCATAGACCTGTGCTGTGTGCTGATTAAAATGGTGAGGTTTGAAACGCATGTGTATTTTTAAATGTTTGCATTCATCATGAAAACATGGCGGAACTGGAAACTGGGCTGAGCTTCATGACAGATGGTTTCTTGATGTACACAAGGATCGCAAAATGTCATAGTTTAAGGCAATCCCTTTTCTGAGTTTGTTTTTGGGAGGGGTTGGTTTCTAGTTTTTAAATGAGGTACTGGTATACATATATTGATAACAGTGCTGTGGATGCCAGCACAACATGGCTGGTTTAGGAGTGGGTCTGTAACAATACTCATTAAAATCTTTCCTTGTGAAAGAGACCTTCTTGATTACAACATAGCTTTCAAAATTGTATGATTGTGTGGATTATTTTAAATCGGGTCAGCAAACTTTTTCAGCAGGGGGCTGGTCCACTGTCCCTCAGATCTTGGGGGGGGCAGACGAACTAATTTTTTTTGGGGGGGATGAACAAATTCCTACGCCCCACAAATAACCCAGAGATGCTTTTTAAATAAAAGCATACCTTCTACTCATGTAAAAACACACTGATTCCCGGACCGTCCGCAGGCCGGATTTAGAAGGTGATCGAGGCGGATCCGGCCCCCAGGCCTTAGTTTGCCTACCCATGTTTTAAATAGGCTTGCATTTGAAAAGAACTCTTTGAGAGATTTTGGCTTTAATTCTGTGCACTCTTACCTGGAAGTCCGTCCCACTGAAGTCTGAGGGGCTTGTCTGTAAGCATACAACTCTAGGACTGTCCTGTTTATTTATTTTTCAGTAGGGATGGGGGGGTTAATTCAGTTCATATTTAAAGGTGAATCTGTAAAATTCACACTTTCTGAAACAAAAAGTGAAGCAAACACGCTATCCTTTGAATGTTGCACTAAATGCTGAATTTTCAAGAGGATTAATTTTTCTTTTTTTAAGTATAAATCGCTGCAGAAATGTGGAATTTAAGGTTGGATGAAAGAGGAACTGAGAGGACCAAGATTGACAATACCTCCATCCCAAGTTTATTTTTTAATGATCACATATTTGTTTATAAAACAGAATCAAAACTTGCATTTCCACTTTGCTTTCGGAAGAATTATTTACTCTTTATTTATTTATTTGATTTGCTCCGTTTTCTGGAGTTTCTGTGTCACCCTGTGTATAGCTCATAAAATCTCCTCACACGACCTGGCTCTGCACCCTTTCGGATCCTCTCAGTCCCTGTGTCTCAGTAAGGTGGGGGGGGGGAGAGAAATATTTTGAAACATGTTGAGTTAAGACTTTCAGATAAAAGAAATTGTTAAAAACTGTGTACAAGGGTTTCATGGAGTGTCTAGTACTTCTACATTTGATTTGCTCTTTAAGATGTGTTTATTGTTTCTTCAAATATGCAGCCCATAAACCTGGATTCTGTAGAAGCAGTAAAGTGAGGAAGACACTCTCCTCTGATGTGATAGCATCCAGAGGAACTGAGAGGCAGGTATAGTATTTCAAGGGTGAAAACTTATTAAAAGTTATTAAAGTTATTAAAAATCTAGGTTTAATCCAAAATAGATTTTACTGTTAATAATAAATATTAGACAAATGCCTTTTGGGGGGGGATTAACCTCCCTCCAACTACACTGGTTCAGAACTAATGCAGTTTCTGAAGGAATAATTGATATTATATAATCATAACAGCCACTTTATGTCATCAAAGTGACACTTACATTCTCCCACTAACCAGCTTAACATCATCAGTTAATACACCACTTGGTTAATGACATTTTAGTAACAGGAATATATAATGAAATAGAACATCAGATTTTTATGAGAAAGGCCTAGGAGGAAAGGGGTGGTCTGACAGTGAGAGTGGTGTTAGAAGACTCAAAAGCCAACATTTTCCATCATATGCTCGAAGAAAAAAAAATTAGGTTGCAGTCCTATAACACTTACTTGAAAGTAAGTGCCATTGAATTCAATGGGACTGAGACAGGGAGGGGATAACTCTGTATCCGCTTTCTAGTTGGTAGTTCTTGTGGTTCTAGTAAAAAACCATGTGCATTTGATAAGCTGCATCTGATATACAGCCTGATCCTATGGACAGACTTTAGCTGCTGCAGCGGAATCCTGTGCCTGATAAATGCTTCAAATGCATTATTCGCATAAAGGTAAGGGTACCTCTGATCTAGGTCTAGTCGCGAACGACTCTGGGGTTGCGCGCTCATCTTGCTTTACTGGCCGAGGGAGCCGGCATTTGTCCGCCGACAGCTTCCGGGTGATGTGGCCAGCAGGACTAAGCCGCTTCTGGCGAACCAGAGCAGCACACAGAAACGGCGTTTACCTTCCCGCCGGAGCGGTACCTATTTATCTGCCTGCACTTTGATGTGCTTTCGAACTGCTAGGTTGGCAGGAGCAGGGACTGAGTAACGGGAGCTCACCCCGTCATGGGGAGTTGAACCGCCGACCTTCTGATCGGCAAGCCCTAGGCTCTGTGGTTTAACCCACAGCACCACCCGACAACATAAATAGGGCCCACCCCTTTTGTGTTAGCATCCTACACTTTTAGAAAAACCCATAGGGTGTTGTGCAAGAAGTAAAAGACAGTGCAAGGGAGCATCTTCTGGACTTAACCTTCCGGCAGGGTGTGTGTGTGTGTGTGTCATAAATTGCCCTTGTGCTGCACTTTTATTAATAAATTTGACTCTGAATCATCAACAGCTCATTTTTAAACTGACTTCCCCCACACAACTGTTGACATGTGTGCCATATTTCGCATAAGGAAGGCAATACAGCTCTCTTATTTCTATTTACATCTATGGACTTACTTACTGTGGGAGTTTTTTCAAGGGAATTGTAAATGTTAAAGGTGCTCAACATGATGATGCTTAGAATTGTATTTCCTCAGTGATAAAGCTTTCAGTAAACAGGTTATGCATGCCATCTTCCATGCTGACAGGAGATGATTCACTCTGGAAGATATGGCCTGAATTCTCGATGACTTATATCTCAGAACTGCATGAACCACAGTTGCTTTGTGCGCCCCCCCCAATGTGTCATTTTAGCAAATGCTGTACACATTTTAATGTACCACACAAACAGTGCACTTTTAAAACATGGTCTTGCTTCATTCCCATCACCCCTGCTGTTGCACAAAACATCCTGAAATCACAGACTGAATTTTCTTTCATTCTGAAATTTCAGCAGGTTGTTTTTTAAAAAAAAAAAGTTGAAAAGTTATTGCTTTTTTTAAAGAATCAGCAGTGAATGCTCTCTAAATTAAAACAAAGCAGTGTACGGCGCAGGAACAATTTTGTAACAAAGAATGTTGGTGTTTATTCTGGGTAAAAGTGTTGTTTTTAATTACAGTAGATTGAATTTATCACCACAGAGTGAGTTTATCTGTAATGTTATATTACACTCACAAATGTTTGGAAAGCCTACAGTATGTGCACACAAGTCTTAATTCAGAGGGGAACTATGCTAGTGATGGAGAAATATCCCACTTCCAGTTTCATCTCTGTTTCTCATTTTTCCTGTCTTCGGTTCTTCACATTTATGGGCCTCATATTAGCAATGTTATACAAAACATCTCTGGATATAGCTGCTTCCTTATATGTGCAAGGGGAGAAATGAAGCACTTGAAGCACCCTTATATGATAGAGAAATAGATCTGAAATGTGCTCCGTAACAATAAGCCTGGCAAAAGATGTAGGCCCTGATCTATCTGTGCATGTGTGAACTGTGTTGCTCAACAGTTCGCTGAGAAAAGAGGAACAGGAAGAAAAGCCAAATTCAGTTCCTCTCTGTTCTCCTTCCTTAAAAGGTAACTGGCCTTGTTGTTGATTTTCTAAAAGGCCTCCACGTGCACGGTCCTAGAAGCTGGATTTGAGGAGAGGGGGGTTCCATATATACCACAGCGGTTGCATGTGTAGGTTTCCAGTTCATCTTCCTCAAGTCTTCTTTCACATGTGCAGGACCCCTGGCTAGATGGTTTGGGGGGGGGGTTGTTCTTCCTGCAATTAGAAACAGGAATGATTTCATTGGGGATGATTTCATATCCATCTGCATAGGTCTTCTAGTGCTATAATTGACTGAGAAATCATCACAGAAAATCCCATTAGCCATCATTCCATCACAGGATACAGTCACTTGGCTGGAAAACAAACACTCACCTAAAATGAAAGGAAAACAATGAAAGTGGAATTTGAAATCTCAGAAGGCATCTCTGTGTTTCCTGACAATTTTCTTGCTGAGTTTCGAATATTAAAACCCTCCCAGTTGTTAAATAAAGAATGATGAGAAAAAGCATGCATTTTAATTTCCACTGGGAATATGTGTGGTGTGAGACAATTGTGTTATTACTTTTGTTTTGAAACGCGCACTCGGTGCTGTAATGTGTGGGAGACAGGTGGCGGCGAACAAATAAGCTGGAACAATGAAGTATACCTTGAAAAACAGGGCTGTTTTGGGTTTCACATAACTTACTTAACCAGACAAGCCCTTTACTAAGTGCAATATTTCCCAATATTTTTATATATTTTTATTGTTGAGCATTAAAAGTTTTCACTTGATAGTTTCCTTATAGCACATTGGCAGCCAAATCCACCTGTGCAGCTGTTGTTGTATTCTGTTTGTATTTGGAAGGCAGCTGTTATTGATCCTGGTTTCTTTCTGATTTTTGAAAACACTCTGTGATATGGCATAGGAGCTTGTTGTGAGAAAAGGTTTTTAAAATGCCCTTGGGCACACCTAAAATAGTTCTTTAGATCCCTGGCCATTGTAAAATGTTGTCAACTTAATTGATATCCCTTTGAAAACTTGAACAATGGGGCAGTCCACTGACCTGGGCTTTAAAACCAGCTGGTGCTTGTTAAATATGTAGGAAAACTAGCTAGATCTCAAACCTTCAGCATAGAAATACTGGACATAAAATGGAACTCAAAAACTGTCAGCTCTTACACCCTATTGAAATTTTCATGGTTGATTGAGAATGAAAATAAGGAACTGTGAACGGTGGGACCATTCCTCTTTAGGCAAATGTGGTTCTGATCACCGTTATCAAATGTGAAATTGCTATGAAATTAGTCCAGCTTGGGTCTGCTGGAGAAAGTAGCACATCAGATACCCTCAAAGGGCCAAAATATGTGATTATTTGCTTTGGTGTATGAATTTGTTCGTTCAAAATGCTTGACTAAGCATTCTTATGACAAACTAAGGTTGGGAACACAGCAGAAAATGGCCACCATCTCAGCTCTTGGCATGGGATGCAATGCCCCTTCCCCCCAAATATTTTTTAAAAAAATCTAGAGCCAGCATCATGAGACCAGGCAGACTGTTCGCTGAAGTGCTGGCTGAGGTCCCAGCTGTGCCTGCCATCTTCGTTGTGTGCTTGGAACTTTGAGTGATGCTTCAATGGGCCTTGCACTCAGCTGTTTGACCCCAGCCATTAATTCTTTCTAAAGAATGAATTCTTTACAATGTGTTCACCTCACTCACGCGCCTGAACACTCCACATATGATATTGGGATGAATGTACACACCATGGGCAACTGTGTCTAGCATACTATTTAACGCAAAATTTATATCCTGCCTTCCCGGGGGAAATCAGACTTGTCTACATGGGGTTCCCAGGCAGTCTCCCATCCAGGCAGTAACCAGACACAGACCTGCTTAGCTTTAGCAGAGTTGATGCCTGCTGCGCCTTTGGACCATGCCCTGGGCCCATATTTACTTTCAGCTCTCATCTGTCTCTTGCCCCCATCTCCATTTTGACTGCTCACTGGCTATGTTCATGTTAACACTGAACTGTTTAATGTTGAACTGTTGGGATTGATGTGGCATTTTTTCCTTCTTCTTCTCTGCACTGTGGCTTCTTCTTCAACAAAGTAAAAGAAGTTTCAGTGTGAGAATCAGTCATTCGAATTTTTTCCCTACCTCTTAAAAAGCAAAAGGCTAAAAGGGTTGCTCAGATTTAGAAGAAAACCCCGCCAGAAGCACTTTTTGTTATTTGGACTGAGAACAAAGTGGAGCCCTACCTTCCTGGCTAGGTAAAGGTAAAGGGACCCCTGACCATTAGGTCCAGTCATGGCTGACTCTGGGGTGGTGGCGCTCATCTCACTTTACAGGCCAAGGGAGCCGGCGTTTGTCTGCAGACAGTTTTTCGAGGTCATGTGGCCAGCATGACTAAGCCGCTTCTGGCGAACCAGAGCAGCACACGGAAACGCCGTTAACCTTCCTGCCGGAGCGGTACCTATTTATCTACTTGCACTTTGACGTGCTTTCAAACTGCTAGGTTGGCAGGAGCAGGGACCAAACATCCGGAGCTCACCCCATCGCAGGGATTCAAACCGCCGACCTTCTGATTGACAAGCCCTAGGCTCTGTGGTTTAGACCAATTTCTTGGCTCGTACCAAAGGCAGTTTGCAGTGGGATGTCCCTCTTTCTCTTTCTTCCAACTCTCTTAGGGGATCTTTGCTTTAAGGCCTGTGTCATGTGAGAATGCTCACATATGTACAAGGATCTGGGTCCCTGCTATGCGCAGTCCAATTTATTTATTTGCCTGCTTAAGTTAGGTGCAGCATGCAACTTCATGTGTACACAGTGTGCTGCAATCTGTGTCGCTCATCCTGTTCTCTTCCACCCTATCCGTACACACTCTCAATGATACAAACTAAGCAAGTCCTTTCTTTTCTTTTTCTTTTTGACATTACATTTTTTTGTAGAGTCCAAAATGTGTAGGTTCTTACCAGTTGGAAATCCCTGGGGTTGTTAATGGTTAGTAATGTGTGACTTTTTGAATGTGTGTGGACGCTCTGAAGTATATCTTATGAACTGTACCAAACCAAAAGCCGTAAGGGAAAGTTGAAAAGAACTTTGAAGAGAGAGCTCAAGAGGGTGCAAAAAGAGGTGCTCCTGGATGCTGTGAGGCTGGCAGAAGCTTCTGACATGCTGGGACCAGGTCTTCTCGGAGTTGAGTTGCTTGGTAATGCAGCCCAGAGCAGATGGTTGACTCTATCAAAGTCTAAATACTGGCACAAAACCTGATCTGTACCAAACCAAACGTACTACAAAGCAGATGTATAACATATAAACAAACTTTATCCGGCAAGGGAGTATTCTGAGATGCTGAATGCAAGTATACATAAGGCTGTGAAAGATTATTTACAATGGCCAGCGGTATCTCTTCCACTTATCTCTGTATTGCTTTTCGTAACTAAGTATAACCAGTTCATTTTTAGAGCCTCTCAGAAATAAATACACAGAGAAACCCAGTTAACATTTGTTAAATTTAACTTTTAAAATATTCATTTGAAACATTGAATGTGTTTTGTATAAAACTCTGTGCTTCAGAGGCCTTATGTAAACTCTGTTACAGCAAGTATGATATCTTTCCAGGCATTTATGATGCCTCCTGAGTCCTCATCATGTTGTTGACTTAAACCCCTTTTTCTTTTCTTTTTTTGGTCTGGGGTCCTTTCCTTTCAGCTATTTCCTGAAGTGGAAAAGGATTTTTAAGCTTACTTTAAAAGTCCTTAGTTTAGCAAAATAAACAGTCAGTCAACTCCATTCTTGATACTTTCCTACCTCCTTGAAGTATTTGGGGGGTAATAAATCTTCTCTCTGACAAGTCATGCATCATTATGACAATGCTGGTGACGTACTAGAGCATTGTCTACTCAGTAAGTTGCTCCTCTTCTAACATTTAAAAAAGAGGGTTGGAAGAGTGTTATATCCCAGTAAGGAAATATCTATAATCTCTCTGCGTGTATATCTCCACCAGCAAACTTTACATGCACATAAATAATTGTTTCTTAAGTTTTTCAGATTTTGCTTTGTAATTCTTAAAACTTTGGTGCCTGCTAATGTTGAAAGCAGCCTTCTGCCCTGCATTCTACAGCAATCTCTAGATCAAATAGGAGAACAATTATTTGACAGAACGCCCCATGCATCAGATGCAAATAGTAAGAATATATGTTGCATGTTCACACCTAGAGAAGAAGAGGAGGAGGAGGAGGAGTAGTTTGGATTTGATATCCCGCTTTATCACTACCCTAAGGAGTCTCAAAGCGGCTCACAATCTCCTTTCCCTTCCTCCCCCACAACAAACACTCTGTGAGGTGGGTGGAGCTGAGAGACTTCAAAGAAGTGTGACTAGCCCAAGGTCACCCAGCAGCTGCAGGTGGACGAGTGGGGAAGCGAACCCGGTTCACCAGATTATGAGTCCACTGCTCTTAACCACTACACCACACTGACCCCCCCCCCTTAAATAAAGACACATTTGACTCAAATTATAGTTTTGGTTTTTGGCAGAATTTAGGCCACAATTTTATTGATTACAGAAAAGTGAGTGGTTGCATAGGCTCTGGTTCGACTAGCTCCCTGCACCCTTGCAGGTAGAGCTGACCCAGAGCTCTATCATAGGTGAGCCAAGGGTGAACACCTGAGGCAGGTGAAAAGCCTGGGAACAGACTCTGTTCACTCCCCAGATGTTCCCCTGGACTCAGGCACGGGCACAACCCCCTTTCGGGGGTTGACCAAACCAAGTTGAGTCCCTGGATTCCTTTAACGGAATACCCTTCACATGGGGATGGCAAGAGCCTTCTCCCATCCCTATCACATGAACCAGTGCCTATCCGCAACCTTACAAGTTGTGACGAATTGCTACACGGCAGGCGAAACCCAATGGCAACAGCCAATCAGCCAAGTGGGGGAAATTCCTGCCATGCCCCTGTCCCAATGACAGACGACACACGACGGCATAGCAAGGTCACTTGCAAAATTCCCTAAAATTAGGGGGAGGTGGGTGGGTGTTTTTTCCTCAAAGTGACACAGAAAGTATTGACGGACTGTGCTGTGTTCCTTCGGGGTGGACGCTTTTTGAGAACTCTTTGAATTTATTTACTACTAAGCCCATATTCAGCCATCATGTTGATATACAAATGCCACCTATTTCATATACACAGTTGCATGTAATTAACATATTTTTAACACAAGTAGATTGGCAATAATATGCTTCTCCAACAATAGAAGAGATCCTTTCGGAGCACATTCTGAAATTGTTTCCATCAATTAAGAATTTGATGTAGCCTGTGAAATACCTGTAGCAATGTGTTTACACAATCATTATCAATCATTATTAATATTTAGTTTGGACTTTGGTTTTAACATGCCTTCTTTTTTTCTGATTCCTCTATCCCCATCTGCAAACATCCAGCATGATGCTATAACGCTTATTCAAAAGTGAATCCCCAAAGAAGTGGCCGTGAAATTACATGAGAAGTGCTAGGAACATGCTTTAAAAATAAAACAAAATTGGGGAGTCTTACTTACTTAAGTAAGTAATGTAAGTAAGATACTTACTTAAGTATCCTAATGTTTGCATGTACGGTAACTCCCAAGCCACTTGCCACGAACTCCTGCCTTTCTTAAGCTAATAAATTAGTATCCTAACAGTCACCAGAGTAAATTGTCTGAACTTACATCTGACAATTTGTTTTCATGCAGCAGGACAAAGCAGCAAACTGGGTTATGTTCCCAAGGCATCCTTTGCAATCAGTAGTTTACTTGAAGTTACTTGTTTAAATCCTCAACGAAATCCCAGTTATGATCAACTGTGTGAGGTCTGCTTTTGAATAGACCTTAGAAAGATTGCAGAATATGTCTTCTGAAAAGCCTAACAGTTCCACGTATCACATTGATCCTAATTATTTTGATTAAGGGTCATAAAAGTACATACAGTTACCAGGACGCATGAACATTTTGTTCTTGCTAGAGAAACAATGTGATCTACAGTGTTCTGGCAAACCAGATTGTTTCATTGTAGTAGCTGTTTGGATCTTTGATACTGTTCAGAACAAAATTATCTTGAGTTTAAGTCTGTACACAACAGAAAATGAACAACGGTGGGTGTTTTTTGTTCTTTTTTTTTTTAAAAAAAATCCCATTGTAAGGTAAAGGTACCCCTGCCCGTATGGGCCAGTCTTGACAGACTCTAGGGTTGTGCGCTCATCTCACTGTAGAGGCCGGGAGCCAGCGCTGTCAGCAGACACTTCCGGGTCACGTGGCCAGCGTGACGAAGCTGCTCTGGCGAGCCAGAGCCGCACACGGAAACGCCGTTTACCTTCCTGCTAGTAAGCGGTCCCTATTTATCTACTTGCACCCGGGGGTGCTTTCGAACTGCTAGGTTGGCAGGCTCTGGGGCCGAGCAACGGGAGCGCACCCCGCCGCGGGGATTCGAACCGCCGACCATGCGATTGGCAAGTCCTAGGCACTGAGGTTTTACCCACAGCGCCACCCGCGTCCCTAATCCCATTGTAGATGAATACTAAAAAAAAAGCTATTTTCATATTGCACAGTATTAGCACACTTCAAAATAACTTGGATAGAAATAAGTCTTTTAAGACATTTCCTGCAAGGTAGAGAAAATTTGTTAAGATCTCCCTATCTGTATGCTACTGCTGGGGTTACTACTCTTAACTACGTTGGTTTAAAAGCTACCACATCCCAAACAACACGAGAATGTTAGGTAGCCCTTTTCTGTAGGCTGTCTAGCAGAATAGTCTGCTAGAAATTTTCAGGAACAGTATGGGGGTTAAAAATATGTAAGACCCTGCTACGAGGTTGAGATAAATGGATTGTGACAATGCAATCAGCTCAGAACACAATTGAGACTAAATGCAAACTATTTGTAATTGTCAGGAACCTTAAAGTAATAAACAGAACAAAAAAACAAAAACCATACTCAATTATGAGTAGGATCAGTTTGTGTCAACTTTACGATGATTTAAAAGTCTGCTGTCTGGATCTGAAACTTACTCATCTGTAAAACTATTTAAAGAGGTCTTTGACAACCAGTTGAGCTTGTGAGTTTCTCTTCCCCCACATTTTCTCAATATTTATTGTAAAAATGAAGCCCTTGTCTGGACTGAGAAATGATCTATCTCAGACAGAAGCTTAGCAAAGCCTCCCAGATGAAGCAGGCCAAAGATGGAGTTTCCTCATTTAACTAAAATGAGACATTTCCTTGAACCTAGCCTCTCTTTAGGAATTTCTAGCTAGGTTTGGCCATTTTGATATAGGGGGCACTGTAACCTAATCTTCATTACCCAAAAGAGCCGTGACTATGCCAAACTTGGAAATGTTATCTGCATTTGATGTGCAAATGATCTACAGTCAGCCAACGAAGAGGAAGGAGCAATAAGAATGCTTCTTCTATTACCTGGATCCCAGCATCATTACATATGACCACAGCTCATTATTCTTCCTTATTATACCTGTGGTATAAAATGACCTTGGATGACACCACAAGACAGCACACAAAGGAGAAGCCTTTCTGGAAATTCCAGTTCCCTAATGCCAAATATGGCAACCGTCCTGGACTAGAATCAGGATGTGTCTGGGATGTTTGGATTAGTTCCTGATCCTCTTCACAAAATGTTTCCTTCCCTGTAGAGTATGGTTACGAGATGTCCCCATTTCCCAGGGACAGTCCCTGGATTTACAAATCTGTCCCCGGACAAAATCCGTCCCCGGAATGTCCCCGGATTTCATTTAATGTCCCCGGATTAATATTTTAAGTGTTGTAGATTTATTAGTAGGGAATGAATGTTGTGTGATTGGTTCAACGGCACAAGACACATCATATGGGGACTTCCAGCGAGGCAAAATGGCGGGCACCACGGCAGCGAGCAGCTCCTGAAGCCAGCCAGTGCCAACTGCGCTACCAGGCTGGCTCCGAGCTGCTGAGACTGCTGCCGCCACTGCCAAGGAGGAACCAGGGACACCCAGCGCATCAACTGGGGGAACCACTGACATCCCCTGTGACCCAAATCGAGCCAGGAACGAGAGCACCCGGCCACCCGGCCGACTGCCCAGTGGCGCTCCGGGGCCAGGAAAACCCCGGAGCCAAAGCAGGGGGAAGGAGAGGAGAAGGAGAAGGAAGAGAGAGAAAAAGGAAGGAGAAAAAAGAGGGGAGCCCCGACCTTGCCGCATCACTGCCACTGCTGCCACTGAGGAGGAGAGGTAGGAGAACACCGGGAGGGCAAGGACACGTGGCCAAGCCCAGGCCTGACCCGAGCCTACTCCACAGCATCTAGCGCTCCAAGAGAGCAGGCCAGGGCCCAGAGGAAGGCTGCGCGACAGAGGAGATCACAGAAGAGAAGATATTGCTTCTTAATTATTATTATTTTAAATAACTTTTTAAAAATAACTCCCCCTCCCTTTGAAAAAAATCTGGTACCCTTACTGTAGAGGGCAGGCTAGAAAGAGCAATTCAACACACTGTGTGTGTGTGTGTGTGTGTGTGTGTGTGTGTGTGTGTGTGTGTGT
>JAXCMG010000095.1:1056720-1080639 GCA_034642415.1 Podarcis siculus | reverse complement strand
TTTTATCCTGCATTTGATTTTGTAAACCGCCCTGAGATCTTATGATGCTCTATCAAATGTTCCTTTTCCAAAATAAAAAGTGTGCTTTTAATTTATACACATATATATGTAAGTAGCTTTGGACAAGGTTCTTTTCAACCAGATACTTCTCAGGTTCTTCCCTTCCTGGCTTCCAACAGCCACGTTTACTTTGCTTTGCAGTATAATTCAATAATAGGCCCAAGCGATTTTTCTGCCTGAAGCAAAGCTTGGCACCACTGCACCCTGCAGAGTCCGGTTCATCACATTGTCCAAACCTGGACTCATGGTTCATTTCCTTCAAACACATCACATCCAGACCCTCCAAGTGTCCCTATATTCCATGGACTTCCCAGATTCAGTGAAGCAGTCCCGGTTTCTGATTTGATCCCGGAACGTCCCACTTTACCTTAGGGTGTCCCTAGTTTCATTGGAGAATTGTTGGAGGGTATGGAGTTATCTAGGGACACGGGTGGCACTGTGGGTTAAACCACAGAGCCTAGGACTTGCCGATCAGAAGGTCAGCGGTTCGAATCCCCGCAACGGGTTGAGCTCCCGTTGCTCGGTCCCAGCTCCTGCCAACCTAGCAGTTCAAAAGCACGTCAAAGTGCAAGTAGATAAATAGGTACCGCTCTGGCGGGAAGGTAAATGCCATTTCCGTGCGCTGCTCTGGTTCGCTAGAAGCGGCTTAGTCATGCTGGCCACATGACGCGGAAGCTGTACGCCGGCTCCCTCGACCAATAAAGCGAGATGAGCACCGCAAGCCCAGAGTCAGCCATGACTGGACCTAATGGTCAGGGGTCCCTTTACCTTTACCTTTATGGAGTAAAGAACTGTCAGAAGGCATTCCTGTATAGGGAAGTTTTTTTAATGTTTTTTTATTATTATTATATGTTGGAAGCTGCCCAGAGTGGTTGGGCAACCCATTAAGATGTGTGAGGTATAAATAGTAAAATTATCATTATGGAATGGGACATCCTTATTTTCATCAGAGAAATGTTGGAGGGTATGCACAAGTAGTAATCCACAAATATCAGTTACTACTCATGGTTTGTTTGGAGCAAATGAACCATGAACCCAGTTCTGGACAAGGCACAGCAAGGGAAGTGGGGAACACTATGGGAACTTTTGGGCAGTAGGATCCATTATGCTGCTTTTTCACATTAAACAACAGCAACAGTTTGCTTTAAACTATGGTTTCATATTTGTCAATCATGTCACTGTGTCCCTCTGCTGGTATGGTAAAACGAATCAAATCTACATACAAATCTAAAGGCTTGATGCTCAAGCCCAGCCTTGCTCATATGCAGATTGACTAACAGAACTTCCGGATTTTGCTTCTATAAAACAGATCTGGAAACATTTCTGAGTTTACACAATAGACTGTTTTTATTCAGTTAAATTATGCTTTGTTTGGTGGCTTTTAAAAAGAAATTTATTCTACTCAACTCTAGCCAAGAACACTTCAGCTGAACAGCATGGGTTCCTTTGAACAGGCACATGCAGGAAGACAAGAACAAAAAAATAATAATCTTGGACCTTCCCACTCTGGTTGCATTTACATCAGTATTCGCTGCATTTCCAGTGCACTCCGTCCACTAGAGTTTGAAGCCAGCTTCACATTATATTAGCCGCAATCCATCTGTGGCTTGAGAAATGCTCCCCATTGATGCGCTTAACCTCAAACCAGCTTCCAGAAAATGGAAGGTGTGGTTACACTGTGGTGTGAACAGTTTAGGAGGCTTTTGCGCATGTGTAGGTGATGGCACATGCGCCGAGAACCACTTCACTGAGTTGGAGTTTGGCATGGGGAAGTGAATCATCAGGTGAAGGCAGAGCCCTGCCCCGACTCAGTTGTGAACAGAAACGGAAGAAAGCAATTTGAAAAGGCAGCAGATGCAGAATGGCACCACAGCATTCCAAGACTCATGTGAACATAGCCTTAGATTCCTGTGACTGTGCCAATATGGCAGTAATAGGCTTTGGTAAATGGAAGTGGGGCGAAAGGGGGGAAAGACACACGCACACCCCTTTTCTCAGAGTTGAGCTGAACTCTGTATAGAGGAGCTGTGAACAAAAAGCGCTGTGATATCCTTAAGTGTAGAAACATAGGAGACCAATAAGCAGAGCACAGCTAGTGGAGCCACATCTGAAGCTGCAAAGTACACTACCACCTTGTGAGCATTGTTTAAGAAAGAGTTAATCTGCCAATTTTGTTTCCTTCTTGCTTGCTTGCTCCCTCCCTACACACACACACGCACACGCACACCCTCTTTCTGGCTCTAATTTAAACAAGTTGCGAACGCGTAAGTTATGATATATGCATAGGGTTTTGCATTAAGTTTGCAATGTCAGGTTTGTTTATAAAAATCGTATTTTTAACCACTTGCCTGGAGGCACTGTTCAGGGGAGCCGTGAGCAGCAAGCTGATTTTTAAAGAGGCCGTTTTCTTTCTCCATGAACTTAGAATGGAGATTTCGGCATTCTGGATGGCGTGCTTACTTTAAAACGTCTCAGTACGCCACAAATTTGCAATTAAGTTTATTTACTTAGCAGCAGGGAATTGACTTGCTTTAGATGATTGGCGCATGACCCCTCACATACCTCAGAGAAGTTGGCAAGGTCCCCTTTACCTCTCATGGGGAAAATTGCTTTCCAACAGTTTGGAGGCCTGTTTACAATGGGGCTTTCCCCCTCTTTCCTCCTATTGTGCAATGTTAACATCCTCCATAAACCTAATAGTCACACAGTAGTTAATAAGGGGCAGAAAGTTTTATGGTCTCTCCCACAGTTGTTAAATTATTGCTACTGTAATTTACTCCAGCCAGGTAATTTTTGGAAAATAAGGGGCATTGTATTCTTGCAAACTGAAGAAAGACAGACCCTTCGTAACTGTAAGTTTATAGTGTCACTGCACTGTGCTCTGTTCAGCTGAGTTATAAATGCTTTACCATCTCAACAAATCGAAGGGACGAATTTTGAGATGATTTGGCTAGGATTGCCCTTCCGCAAGTTCAGTGTTACGATTGCTGAAGAAACTCCCAGACCAAAACTGCTAGCTTTTTACTGACCCTGCTTCTGTACTGGCAGCCGGATGAATGGAAACAATTAAGCGGGAGAAACTTTTCCTGGCACAGAAATAAGGTGATGGGGAATGTGTCACCTGTGACATTATGTGGTGTCACATGGCTGGTAAAGACTGACAGAGCAGTACTAGTGTAAAAAGATGGGAATTCCGTCAAACATTCATCTCTGTGTTCATCTGAAAGTAAAATGAAATAGCTTTGGTGTACATTCCGGTAAATTTCCAAAACAAAACAGAAATCAAAGTTGATATAACCAATTTTGGATTCTCTTTCTCTCTCTCTCTCTCTCTCTCTCTCTCACACACACACACACACACACACACACACACACGGCTATCACTAGCACAATTCTATCTATGCTTCCTAGAAGTAAACCCCAGGAAAATGTGTATAGGATTGCAGTCTAAAAATGTTTTTGTGTACGGTGACTACTTAAAGCATCAAGTTTAGCATTCAACAAACAATTTGGGGGGGGGAGGGGACAAACATTTTCTGGGGAATACCTATTTCCTTAACAAGCATACTTTTTAAATAAATGCTATAGCTGTGGAACCCACAATTCAGAAAGGGGATGGACAGGGTAGACATGATTTTCCCTACAGAAACAAAACTATTGATATTTAGAAAGTGCAGAAGAGGGTTTTTTTCTTTTGAAATCTCTGCTATTCTTTTGATTCTCCGAAGAGCTATTAGTTGATGCTTTCCCCATAACACAATATTTGCCTTCTATTTTGCAAAGAACTTACCATTATAACAGTGGAGTAGCGAGGGTTGTCAGCACCCGGGGCAAGGCAAGTAATTTGCGCCCTCTAACCCGTGGATTTGCGCCCCCTAACCCGTGGATTTGCCCTAACCCCAGATGTTGCACCTGGTGCGGCCGGCCCCCCTTGCACCCCCCACGCTACGCCACTGCATTATAAATGTTGTTCATCTGAATCTAGGGTGCTGGGAGAAAGGTTTCACCAGTCGGAGCAGTTAGCATCAAGCCCCAACTGTGCTGCACTCCTGTCTGTTAGAAAACACTTGAGTGGCAGTCCTAATTACCTGTTTCTACATATAGTTCTCATGGGAAAGTACAAGCTGTCATAATTCCTGGCCACTTGTAAGGAGAATGACCTACCGAGAACAACCGCTAAAGCTGAACATCCAATAAATTAAGGCTCCGTTGCCTTCGTTTATTTTTATGAGTGTCCTAGAAAGAAGTCTAGCCAAACGTTCCACCTCGTATACAACTTGCATGGTGATAAATAGGCATGCATGCCCTCTGAGGACTGCCTGAGACTTTACAAATATCCTGTACAGAAAGCACTTCTGTGTTGGGAGGGGGGAAAACATGATGACCACATGCAGATTGCATGTGGTGGCTTGACATGCGTGCACCCGACAGATATGTTTCACCTTAAGAACCTGTTAGCAACTGCTGCCTTTCAAGGCATGTACACACAGCAGAAGAGAGATGTGGGTGATAATCAAAAGTGATGGCCAACGGCCACTCAGAACTGCACAGAGAGCAGAGGGCTTTCCCTGGCATTGCAGTGGCTCTGATGCTTGTGGCTGGCAACCATCTGTCTCGAGAGACAATGGAGTGTGCCTCTTGGGGTGAACTCAAACTTCTGCATTAGCACCACCAAAGTGACCTCCCCAGGGTGCAAGCCTGGGCAGTGTGTATGGAGACCCTGGGCTGCCCAGACGACAAGACGACCACCCTGCCTCTCTGATGTGGTCCAAAGGAAAGCAGAGCAATACGTTTGGCACCAGCTGGGCTGAAGGAGTTGCCAGAAGGAGGCGTATAAGAAGCCATCCAACCATCTTGGGGACTCCACACCGGATTTGTGTAGGGTTCATTCCTTGTTTTTTCCTTCTCCCGACGCTGTCGCACAAGGTAGAGGTGGTTTAGGATCAGAGTTTTCCTTCTGCTAGATCAGGGGTAGGCAACCTAAAGCCCGGGGGCCGGATGCGGCCTAATCACCTTCTCAATCTGGCCCGCGGATGGTCCGGGAATCAGCATGTTTTGACATGAGTAGAATATGTCCTTTTATTTAAATTGCATCTCTGGGTTATTTGTGGGGCATAGGAATTCATTCATTTATTTTTTCCCCAAAATCTAGTCCGGCCCCCCCACAAGGTCTGAGAGACAGTGGACTGGCCCCCTACTGAAAAAGTTTGCTGACCCCTGCTTGAAACCATCTTTTTATATTTGGTAACCAAATGTAATCTAATTGTGTTCTCCTTACTGCTGCATGGAATAACACCTTTGGATTTTGTAAGTAAAGCTTTTAAATTTACTTGAGAGTGTGGTCTATTCGTTGCCAGAGGGGTAGAGAGAGGGACAAACGCTGTAGGCAGTTTAAGAGGGATATGCAAAGGGGTCTAACAACCCATATTCCCACACTATACTGCTGCTTAACTGTGACTGTTTAAAACTTTGCTGGTTGCTTTCTCCCGCTGGAGAGTGTGCAAAATCCTAGGAATTCGTTCATTTATTTTTTTTTCAAAATTTATCCAGCCCACCACATGATCTGAGAGATGGTGGACTGACCCACGGCTGAAAAAGGTTGCTGAGCCCTGTGCTAGGTGGTTGGTTGAGTGAGCTTTACGGCTCAGTGGGAATTAGGAGGCAAACTTCCTCTCTAGCACCCCATACACTGTCTAAGAGGGACACAGGTGGCGCTGTGGTCTAAACCACTGAGCATCCTGGGCTTGCTGATCTGAAGGTTGGAGGTTCGAATCCCCACGACGGGGTGAGCTCCCGTTGCTCTGTCCCAACTCCTGCCAACCTAGCAGTTCAAAAGCAAGCAGATAAATAGGTATCGCGGGAGCGGGAAGGTTACCTTTACTTTTTTTACACTGTCTAAGGTCTGTGAGCAAAGGGCGGCGGGGGTGGTTCCCACTCTTATGTATATTTGCAAGTAGCAGTGAGAAAGGAGTTCCTCACACAGCAATCAAACACCTAGTTGCTAACTACACAGTTGTTTCTAGCATAGCTTGCTGATGTCTGCAAAGGTGCCTATTCAGGCCGGAACTGCATGCTAGCATGATGCTGGGTGCTAGCATGGCTGAATGTCAACTCCCAGTGCTTAGACCAGGGGTCAGCAAACTTTTTCAGCAGGGGGCCGGTCCACTGTCCCTCAAACCTTGTGGGGGGCCAGACTATATTTTGAAGAAAAAAATGAATGAATTCCTATGCCCCACAAATAACCCAGAGATGCATTTTCAATAAAAGGACACATTCTACTCATGTAAAAACACGTTGATTCCCGGACCATCTGCGGGCCAGATTTAGAAGGCGATTGGGCCAGATCTGGCCCCCGGGCCTTAGTTTGCTTACCCATGGCTTAGACAGTAAGGACTTCCCACAATGTGCCCTGCAGTGCTGGCCAGTGGTTCCAACCGGCAACCGGGTTCACTATATGCTGCTGGATCTACTCATTATGCCTTTTTTTTTTTACATAGAAGTGCTTCTTATCCAGGGATACAGACACACACACATGGACACACACACACTACTGTAAGACATGCTGGTTCCCCCCTCAAATCTTTGTCTATTGGTTTCATTAAGAACCTCTTTGTGAACACCGCTTGCAAGGAAGAGAGCAACCAGAAAAGCAAACTAACTAGACAGGTAGCCCGTGATGAACATGGCAGCCTATCCCAAGAACAATAATTGAGTCAGACATATGGGTTTTAAGTGCTTCCTAAAGAGGACAGTTATGAAGCCGACCACACACTCAGAGACCCTTCTGCAAGAAAGCAGCCTGCTGAAAAGTGGAGCCTCGGTCTTGCAGCTGCCGATTTTGCTCTGTCAGTAGCCACAGCTGCTTGCCTTTTTCTTCTAAAGTTAGTCGGGCATGAATGAAACTAGAGAGAAGCACATTAGCAGGACATTTCTCTCAACAAGAAGATGCTGGTCCAAGTTCTCAGCTCATTTGTCATTTTTTTAACCAAACCTCAATTGGATTAAAGTCAAAAGCATAAAAGTGTTTTATTATTGGGGATAGAGAATCAGTTTGTAATAGGTATAGAGCGTCTAGTTGAAAGAGCCATTTCTCCATTGCCCCCTTTACCCAACTACTATTTTGTGCTTATTTATTTGAGTTGGTCATTTGTCTTCTCACCAGGAAGCTATTCTTTGTAAAGAGTCAACTGATTGGAAAGTTTGGGACCAAATTCATGGGATGGGATGGGATTCTTTGCTTAAGGGTGCTTCAAGCAACCCTCTTCACAGATTAAAAAGCACACACGAAAAGGTTGGAGTCTACGGCTGCCTAGCCCCACCTCCCTGCCAAAGACATACATGTCTAGGGCTCCTTCAAGCAAGGAGGAATCTGTGGGCCATTTAGGATTCCTCCTCATGTAAGATCATTGACATGGTTGCTGAACAAGATATGTGTGTGGCTGGTTCAACTGGCACATGTCATTGCAAGTTGGCATTGCCTCATGAACCCTCACATCTTGAAACCAAGTGTGTGATAAGGTGTGTATAACCCTTTTGTGTTGATCAAATGCCAGCCATAGTTTGTCTTTCTTGAGACAAGACTACTTAGGTGTCTTCCGGGTTGGAGTTGGTCAACATTATGGCTGCAAAGGAATAAGAAGAGGTGCAAAATCACCCATCACAGGAGGTTAAGTCTGTAGTCTTATTTATGAAGCATTGGCCTTCTGGCTCCTTCTGAACTGCAATGTACTGCCATTATTTACAGACAGTACTCTGCTTTTCCTTGCACATGGTGATGCCACGTTACACATTTGATTGCTTGGCTTTTAATAATGCAGAAACCCTCAAACTCCTTCTGTAACAGATAGCTTTTTCAGTAATTCCTGGTCACCGTAACCCCCATAACTCACGGGGTTTGTTTTTCCTCTCTCAAATTTGTGATTGGGAACGTCTGACGGTTGGCAGTAGCCTGTAGCGAGGCTGCCAAGAGAGTTTGTCGATCCAGCGCAGTGACGCTTACAGCTTCCTTCACGGAGATCTTCCAATAACCTTGCCTTGTATGGCATCAAGACAATTGAATTCCCCTTGATGTTATACATTCATATAATCTAATTATTGTGTCTCAAGTATCCCCCAACCAAAAAGAAAGAAAGATTAAAACTACTGCTACAATGAAACTGAGCCTCAAACAGCCTCCCTACCATGCATATGAATTATTTTAAGATTCGGATGGTTGTGATTAGAACTTTCCCGTTGTTTCAAGATTTTTCTATTTGTGATGGCTCTCCCTTTGAACTAAGAGGTCCACTGATACTTCTTGCCAAACCCCAACGGGCTCAGTAAATAGGATCAGGCTGGAAGTGATGGGAATGTCCTCTGCTCAAGACCCTGGGGATGTTGCCCAGTGCTGGGCTTGATGGACAAATAGTCTGATGTGGGACAAGGCAGCTTCCTGCATTCGACAGGAGGGAAGCAGGTCACACAGAACAATCAGTTTGTGTATAGAGGAACCGTTTTCTGTAAGTAATACTAGCCTGATGTGTTCTCATTTAGATATTTTAGGAAGTAAGAAGGGTAATGAGAACAATGAAAATACCTGTCCAGTGATGGGGAAACGGTGGTCCTCCAGATGTTCTTAGACTACAACTCCCACCATCCCATTGGCCATGCCGCCTTGGGCAGATGGGAGTGGTGGGCCTCGGGCTTCTTCTCTTTGTTTTAAAGCAACACGTGTTCCAGTTTTTCTCAACCTTGGGTCCCCAGATGTTGGTGGACTACAACTCCCCACATTCCTAGCCAGTATGACCAGTGGTGAGGGATTTCTGGAGTTGTAGTTCAAGACCATCTGCCAACCCAAGTTTGAGAAAGGCTGTGTGTTGTAAGAGAAAGCTAGCCTTCAGTCATACAAAGCAATTTGGTATGCCACTAAACTGTGACGTCAGTTGCTGATGTTTTTTCATTATTCATTGCAACTGGCAGGTTTTTCTGATAGAATCTTTGCTTTCAAGAAACAGGACTTTTCACCGGAGATGCCATCCATAATAAAGGAGAGCAGCTGTGACAATAGGACAGCAGAAGGTGACAATTTTGTTGTTGTTGTTTTGTTGCAAGGGGTGGTGTGCGCCTGTGTGTTCATGCCCATACAAAACAGAAAAGAAACAGACTTAATTTTGTTTACAAGTTTCATTCACGGCACAGCAGGCAGTGTTCACACTGTAATAGTCACTGTAACAGATAATTTGATTTTCAACCCGGTTATCATGCATTCAGACATAGCAATACAGGAAAATGTGCATTTTAGCAGTGCATTTTAAACAAGGTTGCACACTTTAAGTCAGAATATATTAGGGGTGAGTGTTAAAGTTAGCAATTGGAGAGGGCCTCGAAAAGTCTCATTCACCATACAGTGTGTTACAAGATTGCTACATGGAGGCACGACTGATTTTTACACCTCCAGCTGATAGTGCAACTGGCAAATGCTGGATTTTCTGGAATTTACACATTTCAAGTCTGGAGTACTATGGAAATTCTGTAAATGAACTTTGTCACACTGGAGCTGACTGAAGTATATTTTTAGTCTGAGAACTCATTGAAAATACTGCTTTGAGGGGGGAATGGCTTTGGTCTGGACAAGCAGATGTACTTTCTACAGAATCAAGCATCTACTTGATGTACTTTATACGTTCTCAAGCAAAAAAGCTGTCAGGGAAGGAACCTGCACAGTTAGATCGCAAAAAATGAAAGGATGGTTACAATCATAGAATTGTAGAGTTGGAAGGGACCTTGAGGGTCATCCAGTCTGACCCAATGCAACACAGGAATCTCAACTAACACATCCATGACAGATGACCATCCAACTTCTGCTTTAAAATCTCAAATGAATGAGAGTTCCAAGTGAGTCCAATCCATTGTTTAACAGCACTTACCATCAGAAAGTTCTTTCTGATGTTTAGTCAAAATCTCACTTCTAACTTGAAGTCATTGGTTCAGGTCCTATCCTCTTACTTCCCATAATGCACCAGCCACCAATTAGTGAAGACAGAACTATGAGTGATAAGTTATTTATTTGGACACCAGGTTATTGGATCCCTGCAGTCCTTAAAGAGCTGCTGTTTCTCCCTCTCCTTTAGTGCATTTTTCGTTTTTGTTTCATTTTCTAATCTTTGGGGTTTCTGTAGCTTGAAAACATGCTAGATACTTGCTTTGTCCTTTGTTTCTTCCTAACAACCAAGATGCATGTTTCCTCTGGTGGTTCATCTGAGATCAAGAACCCCCTGCAAGTTATTTCCTGGAAATGCTATTACACAAAAAGCATCTGCAGTCCAAGCAGTCATTATGGGGGCAACATCATGGGAGGTGTGTTCCTAGGACTGTTGTGAAATTGTCAAGCTCCCTTGTTATTTTGCCTGTTGGATCTCACTATTGTAATCTTGCTATATTTATAGTAGTGAAATGTTGGTTTTCCTAAAGGTAATGTTAAAAGGGACCCCTGACAATTAAGTCCCGTCGTGAACGACTCTCGGGTTGCAGCGCTCATCTCGCTTTACAGGCTGAGGGAGCCGGCGTTTGTCCACTTCCACAGACAGTTTTTCCGGGTTATGTGGCCAGCATGACTAAGGCACTTCTGGCAAAACCAGAGCAGCACACAGAAACGCCGTTTACCTTCCCGCCGGAGTGGTACCTATTTATCTACTTACACTTTGATGTGCTTTCAAACTGCTAGGTTGGCAGGAGCAGGGACCGAGCAACAGGAGCTCACCCCGTCATTGCGGGGATTCGAACCGCCAACCTTCTGATTGGCAAGCCCAAGCGGCACAGTGGTTTAACCCACAGCGCCACCCACGTCCCTGCTGGTCTTCCTATGTTGAAAGCAAAGAAAACCATACGGTACAAAAACAATTCCATAAAACTAGAGCAAATATAATAACGTTGGTTTTCCCTTGTTGTGATATTTGCACCGTATGGTTTTCTTTGCTTCAAGCATGATTTGGGTTTTTTTGGGGGGGGGTGTAGAAAAGTGGCCTGCAAATAAAATAATGAATGAATTATAAATCTGAGGGGGAAACTGCATTCTTCCGTTTGAGCAGAAGAATGTGCTTTCAATGTACTTTAAAAGTATAGTGTTTTTCTGGAAACCAAGCTAGGAAAGAGTATTAAGGAGTTAGGTCTTCTATTAAAAGCACCTGTGTTGAATCACAGTATGATTGCACCTTAGGTGGGGGTTTGGTTCCAAGGATTCCACATTTGCACAAAGATTGTGCATAACCCTTGGAGAGCAGTTAGCATTTGATGGGGAGAGGGAGTCCCCAGTACTCACACAGCCCACATACCAAGCAAGCCTTGCCCAGCTAGAAAGTAAGGTAAAGGTAAAGGTAAAGGGACCCCTGACCATTAGGTCCAGTCGTGGCTCACTCTGGGGTTGCTGCACTCATCTCACTTTATTGGCCGAGGGAGCCGGCCAGCAGGGCTAAGCCGCTTCTGGTGGACCAGAGCAGTACCTATTTATCTACTTGCATTTTGACGTGCTTTCAAACTACTAGGTGGGCAGGAGCTGGGACCGAACGACGGGAGCTCACCCTGTTGCAGGGATTCGAACCGCTGACCTTCTGATCAGCAAGTCCTAGGCTCTGTGGTTTAACCCACAGCTCCACCCGCGTCCCTAGCTAGAAAGTGTTGTTGTTTAGTCGTTTAGTCGTGTCCGACTCTTCGTGACCCCATGGACCAGAGCACGCCAGGCACTCCTGTCTTCCACTGCCTCCCCCAGTTTGGTCAGACTCATGTTTCTAGCTTCGAGAACACTGTCCAACCAAGATAGAAAGTAGGAGAGCTCAAAAGTTCTCTTTGTGCCGGATAATCCAAGTGGACCTCGCACAAAAAGGGCTTTTAAGCTCCCTGTCTTGCTTGAGGAGGAAGGCCCACTTCTGCATCATCTCATCAAGGCAGAGGGGTTTTTTTTTTTAGGGGGTTTCTGAGCAGTGTTGGGAAGTGGGGCAGATATGGAGGACTCTGTACAACATTTGAAAATAAGAGCTGGAACAATGAAGTATTCCTAATGCATTGGATTCCACTTTAGAAACAAGACCAGGCCATCTAGAAAGAACTACAATCAGGGGAAGAATCTGGATGAGGAGGGGGTTGGACTCGATGGCCCTTGTGGTCTATTCCAACTCTATGATTCTATGAGGAGGAATTCAGAATCGTCCTTACTGCCAAGCAGCTCTTCACACAGGAGAAGCAGCATGTGGGGTGACAAGTCCAGCTTCCTGCTGCCCCCTTAAACAGCACATCAGTAGTCTTTGGAACATTTAACTGAGGCTGTGCTTACATAGCTTCAGCTGCTGGACCTGGCAGGCAAATAGCATCCACAGTGCCCATCTGAACATGGTATTCCCCACCCAGCTAAAGATAGTTCGTGGAAGCCTGCTTCTGTATGCATATGTGACCCCAAGGTGGATTGGCACACAGGTGTTTTGATTGGTGCTAACTGATATTCATAATATTGTCACTCTTGTCATCACATTCTCTGTGTTTCTGACTTTTAGAATAGTTGTTAGGGGCCTAAAGCAGGACAGATGAGCAGTGGAGGTGAGGGAGATGCAGAGAGAAAATGTCAGACGATACAGCCCAATCTGCAGCTTAGTGCTGTTCATGGAAGTCTGCCAGTTCATGCCATCATAAAAGACTCTCCTATTATTGTTGTTGTTGGAGTACAATGTTGATGTACTCTGTAATGGACTCCAGTGCCACCCCATGCTATGAGAAGCAGCTGATGAAAGTTATGTTTATGCTCTACAGATGGATCAGTGGTGTCAGGCGCAGAGCTCTCAATATCTGGCAAACAGGTGTTTGGTTTTTTGCCTTTTCCAACAAGCCAGCAGCTGCCAGATTATTCTTTCTTTTTTCTTTGGGTAGGTTGTAGTGCATGGGGAAAAGATATCAGTTCAGTTGTTGACAAGGAACAGAGAGTTATTATGAGTTCCATTTGAGAGTGGTGGGGATTTGGGGTGGGAAAAAGAGGAAAGCCGAGCAAAGCAGATTGCTGGTGCTAAATGCGCCTCAGCAAATGATCAGGACCAGATTGCCCATTCATTGTTGGAAACTGAATGTTGAGAAAAGCTGTCGGAGAAACAAGCTTCCAGGAACAGAAACCAAAACTATATCTATACATATTTAAAAATACTAGCTATTTAAATGAAATTTATTTACATTTCTAATGTGTCATGGTGTGCTTCCAAATGACCATTGAGCATGCATTTGTTTTGCAGGAAGGTTAGATGACACTGCAACAAAGAAGGGGTTTCCAGTGCATTTTCCTATTACTTTCCTTATTGCAAAAAGTGTGGGAGAAAAATAATGACCCATGTGTAGGTTAATTAACAAAAGAACTGGTTAGATACCTGGATTCAAAACATAGTATTTTGCACACTCTCCACGGGAGAAAACACCCAGAAAAGTTTTAAACATTCAGAGAGTTAAGCAGCAGTATAGTGTGGGAATATGGGTTGTTAGACCCCTTTGCATATCCCTTTTAATCTGCCTACAGTGTTTGTCCCTCTCTCTACCCCTCTGGCAACAAATAGACCACACTCTCAAGTAAATTTAAAAGCTTTACTTACAAAACCCAAAGGTGTTATTCCGTGCAGCAGTAAGGAGAACACAATTACGACTACTTTTGGTTACCAAATATAAAAAGATGGTTTCAAGCAGGGGTCAGCAAACTTTTTCAGCAGGGGGCGGGTCCACTGTCCCTCAGACCTTGTGGGGGAGGGGTGGACTAGATTTTGTGGAAAAAATAAATGAACGAATTCCTATGCCCCACAAATAACCCAGAGATGCATTTTAAATAAAAGGACACATTCTACTTGTGTAAAAACACACTGATTCCCGGACCGTCCACGGTCCAGATTTAGAAGGCAATTGGGCCAGATCCGGCCTCCGGGCCTTAGTTTGCCTACCCATGGTTTCAAGCATGCTTTCAGAAATTGGAACAAGCTCAGACATGTCCTTTCTAGTCAATTACATGGCGCAAAAAGAGAGTGAGTAAAGGGGAATGGAGCAGCTTCAATTCCTCCCTCACCAGAGGTGCAGGGGCTTGACCTAACTGAGTCTAGGTGATAAGATGCTGTAGTCTTAACCCCTTCATGCACTAGCACTTGTTTGACTGCTAATTCCCACAAAAAAAAATCAATCTTTTGGGGAAGCTGGTTTATTGCACAAGACCTTCCAGTCAACCTGAATTTGCCAGTTTGTGACTGAATCCCACCCCAAAATAATGAAAACCATCTGTGCTATATATTTTAAACAGTATCATCCCACTTTAAGCAGTCATGGTTCCCTCAATAAATCTGAGATTCTATATTCCCTTAGAGAGCTACACTTCCCAGAGTTCCCTGGGCAGAGAGACTGGCTGTGAAACCACTCTGAGAATTTTAACACCATGGGGTCGCCTAATAACTCCGCAGCACCCTTAACAAACTACAGTTCCCAGGATTCTTCGGGGAAAGCTATGATTGTTTGAAATGGTATGATACTACTGCAAATGTATCCTGTAGATGGAGCCTGGGAGGGCCTGAAGTGCCCACAGTCTATATCCTGAGGGAGGATTACAAAATAATGCTTTGTGCAACCCAGAGAAAGTTGTGCCACACACTGTTGACATTTTTTACCTTTGAGCTTTAGCCACTTCCATATCTTAGGGAAATTGAGCCATTTGTTTCTCTCTTTAAAATGCAACAGCATAACTAGTTGTAGAACATCATATGAACCCTGCTGTGTCATCCAGGAACTCTTGAAGACAATGCTTCATAACTCAAAAAATAGGGCATTGGCCAAAGCTTCCCTATATTTCACATCTACTCCCTTGTAAGCCTGACTTCACAGCCACAGGTTATATGGTCAATGGAGGTTGCTACTTATTAAGAGAAATGCACTTTGCTTGTGCTCAGAAGCACTCTCCTTTTTGTTCTAGGGCAGAGCCTGGACATAGGACATAGATCCTAAAGCTCTCCTCTGGTTAGCAGGGCTTCAAATGACACAGAGCCAAATAAAGGGTTGCCACGAGATAAGAATATGACATCAACACTTCCATCCCAGAAGGGGTCAGTCACCTATGCACGTTAAAAAAAATGGTGGAAATCACAGGCAGCTCTCTGCATAAAAGTATCTTTAAAAAGGTAAAGGACCCCTGACAGTTAAGTCCAGTTGCGAACGACTCTGTGGTTGCGGCGCTCATCTCGCTTTACAGGCCAAGGGAGCCGGCATTTGTCTGCAGACAGCTACTTATTTATCTACTTGCACTTGGACGTGCTTTCGAACTGCTAGGTTTGCAGGAGCTGGGACCGAGCAACGGGAGCTCACCCTGTCGCGGGGATTCGAACCGCCGACCTTCTGATCGGCAAGCCCTAGGCTCTGTGGTTTAGACCACAGTGCCTATATATAAAAATTAACTTAGTTTGCACAGAATTTCTTTCCTTGGTTAACGCTAACTACAGTTTGTGGAAACCCTGCTTCAGTCCTGACAAACAGAACCAATAGTATGGGAATGTGAGTATTTCTTTCTCCTTTGCCATTGCATTTCAAATTTATCTCTCCAGTCATGGGGGCTAGATGCTTAATTTTATTTCAATTAAAGCTGACATTCTTGAGATTTTAACAGGAGAAATCTGCCTTGAGAGATAAAGACAGGTTCTTCACTGAAGGGGGTAACTAATTATGTCTGTGGCCTCTTTTTGTTCTCCTCCTTTTAAGTGAAATGGGTAAGGTGTGTTCTTTTCAAGCATAGTTTTTGAGAGGTGCATTTCAGGTCAAATTTTATCAGTGTTTTTTATATTTGGTTTTAAGGCTTTTTGCCATTTCAATGTTTATTATACAAGTTGCTTTGAGACGCTATGGTGTAAAAAGCAACAACAACAATAAAAACAGCATTATATTAGTGTTTTTATGATCATTGCTATGTTGTTAATCGAAGGTTGCTTCCACGATAGGAATTATTTTTGCAGAGAGATGCAGGAGGTCAGAAGTCGACCTTTGGTTTGGGGCCCACTTGTTACATTAATCTTCTCTAAATTCCTGCCCATATAGAGACAGGCCGGTATGAAGCATATATTGCATGACAGAAGATGACTGGTATTTTCTGTGGAACCTGAAAGTGGTATGCAGAAGGAAAACATGCAGTTCTGGTTTGAAACAAAAGCAGGCTGTACGGAATGAACAAGAAGAATCCCACCCCACAGGTTTGCATCCACTGGAAACCTCCCTGGTCAATAATCAGAGATGAATGGAGGTACCCGATGAATAACCTCACTTTGCAACTTTTATGTGAAGGGTTGATAAATGAATGCAGGGAGAGGTACAAGAAAGTGATTAAAACCAGCCTGCACAAAAGGAAATAATAACCTCCCTGATCTCTCAACATTTCCCCCCTCTGCCTCAGTTGGTTGGAGCCTTAACCCTTTTTTGCTGTATGCATTAGCGAGTGTGTGCATGCATGTTGTGCAAGAGTAATAAAGAAATAACCCTATACATCAGCTTGGCACCATGTCTTACACAACGCACAACCAGATATAATTTCCCAGGATGTCATGCTAAATTTTTATTGCTTTCAGTTTTCATTGTCAATGTGCCATGTGGGGGAGAGGGGTGAAATTTATTTATTTATTTATTTGACTGTTTATTTCTTAAAGGGACGCGGGTGGCGCTGTGGGTAAAAGCCTCAGCGCCTAGGACTTGCCGATCAAAAGGTCGGCGGTTCGAATCCCCGCGGCGGGGTGCGCTCCCGTCGTTCGGTCCCAGCGCCTGCCAACCTAGCAGTTCGAAAGCACCCCCGGGTGCAAGTAGATAAATAGGGACCGCTTTCTAGCGGGAAGGTAAACGGCGTTTCCGTGTGTGGCTCTGGCTCGCCAGATGCAGCTTGTCACGCTGGCCATGTGACCCGGAAGTGTCTGCGGACAGCGCTGGCCCCCGGCCTCTTGAGTGAGATGGGCGCACAACCCCAGAGTCTGGCAAGACTGGCCCGTACGGGCAGGGGTACCTTTACCTTTACCTTTACTTATTTCTTAAATTTGTATACCACCCTTTAACTGAAGAAGGTGAGGGGCAGGGTTCCCAACAGAAAAATATAAAAGCGTTACTTTTATTTACTTATCAAGTGAGTCTAGCTGGTTTTGTACCATAGCTACTGGGTTATAGATTAAGATGTAAGGCTTTGGTAGACAACACATTATAAATATATTGTGGCAGCAGTTAGAAGGTTTTGAAATAGAATTACAATGGTGGGAGTAAAATAGGAACCCTTCCACACACTTTATGAATCAGTAGTGGTACAGAGAAGCTGTTTCTACACATATAAAGTACAGTGGTACCTCAGGTTAAGAACTTAATTCGTTCTGGAGGTCTGTTCTTAACCTGAAACTGTTCTTAACCTGAGGTACCACTTTAGCTAATGGGGCCTCCCGCTGCCATCGCCGTGCAATTTCTGTTCTCATCCTGAAGCAAAGTTCTTAACCCGAGGTACTATTTCTGGGTTAGCGGAGTCTGTAACCTGAAGCATCTGTAACCCTAGGTACCACTGTAGACCCTCCACACACCCGTAAACCAAATACATGCTATAAGGTTTCCCCAGGACACTGCAAGGCTATCATTTTCCCTCGGAAAAATGAGGGAATGTATACATTGTATCTCTGTACTCTGTTCCTCTCTGTGGATTGTGCAAAAATCTCTGTATTTTTGTCTCTCATTTGGTCCATTCACAATTATCTTGATTCCTGGTAGTTGGAGTATATTCATCTGAGTTGGGAGGGATGAATGGTTGTGCTGGACTTCCAGTATTCCTGAAGCATGATCTAAGAACCAACCTTCGCTTCCATTCTGACCACACAATCATCCCATAATGAATGAGGGAGGGAAGGAGGGGGGGAGACTCACATAAGTGGGCTTCAAAACTTGTGTGGTAAAGTGGTGGACAAGGATGGACACTGGCAATTCTGAGCCCCAGTGGTTCTGAAAATATTACTGGTGTCAGAGATTAATTTGAACATGTCCTGGCATGGGATTTGTTAAGCATGTGACATAAGTGGCACTGATCCATGAAAGCTAAAATAAGGTGTGTCTTCCTCCATAATGAATAACTCCAGCACCCTCCCATAAATCTCAGACTTGGAGGACAGTATTTGCAGAGCAGAAGATGTGTCCAAGCAGGCTTGAGTCCCAGAAGCTCCATTTTTAGTCCTTAATTGCTGAGCAGTTGTTACGTGCCATGTTTTAAGCGTTCCAGAAAACATTTAAGAAACACCCCCTCCATCCCAAATCAAAAACACACTTTTATTTTCACTAAGAACCTGTGAGGCAGGTAAGGCTGAGAAACAACAGCTAGCCCAAGCTCATGCAATAAGCTTTGAGGTGAACACTGATTTGAGCCCAGTCTAAAAGCACAATCCAATCTAACCCCAGAATACTTGACAGCAAATCTCACTGGGTTCCTTGCAGCTTACTTGTAGGTAAGTGTGTATAGGATTGCAGCCTAAGACTTTCTGTATAAAGCTCCATTGAAGATAGTGGGCATGATCTGAGTAAACATAAATAGGAATGCACTGTCAAACCAAATCATAAACATGATATATTGGCTCTCTTAAAATAGTCCAGCCATCAGTTTCAAAGGGAGCTTGTGGTGTTGGAAGCTGAATGTTCCAATTGCCAAGGTTTTTGCATGTCACCGTGCCTATGGTCCTCAGACCATTTAATCTTCTAGACAAGCCGTCTGTCTCACTAACCTCAGCTTTGCTACTTCAGTTTGGAAAACGCAGCATGAAATTTCCATACCAGATCAGCAGCCAGTCCTGAGAGACGAAATGGGTGTTCCAAATGAGAATTAGCTTGGTTAAGAAATAGCCAGAGCTAGCTTTAAATCAAGTGTCTGATTACAGAATAGCTTTCAGAATTTTTGCTAACCTTCCAGCTCATGAGAGAGAATACAATGGAGATGGATTTTGACTCAACTGGACTTTCAAAGGTGTCGTCGTATGTTTGTTGAAATGCATGAATTAAAACTTTGCAAGGAAACAAAACTCCTGTTGGGAAATGTCAGAAGGTTTTCCTGGCATGCAGAAAATTCATATGAGCTTCAGAAATGGCAATCTTCATTTGGGGGTTTAATCCCTTTTATATCACTCACTGAGCTGTTGTTACAAAGAAACGCACTTCCTCCCTGCTAGCAGCCGTTTTCTGTAGGCCTTCACCATACCCACTAAAAGGAAAGCGATCACATAAATTCCTATTTCTGGGCATGTTCAAACTGGTCTCTTATTGTCAGACTAATTTATGGTACAGTGTTTGGTTGGTAATCTTGAAAAGGAACTGGCTGTTGTTTGAAGGTCTGCAATTACAGGTGACCTGCATGCAAGCAATGTGTGTGTGTGTGTGTGTGTGTGTGTGGAGGGAGGGAGGGAGGGAGGGAGACTAGACAGAAGCAAGGTGTTCCCTGTGTAGCTTATGATCTTCCTTCCTTACCCCCTCCACGCACAAAAACCAGCTTGTCCTTCGTAACAGGATGAAAAACAATTTTCATTTGATGGCTCTAAATATCTGTTTATCCCACCAGCATGTTTCTGAGCATGCCCAGTTAGAATGATTTAACACTCAGTTGATGACTATCAACAGAAGAACTTCATGTGAAAAGGTAGTCTGTCAAAGCTAATGGGCTCTTGTTTCAAAGGGATGTTGTGCGTACATTACTAGTGTGTGGAGAAGGTGCAGAAAGGCCTCAGCAGACATTAGGGATGGAGTGTTGTTGATGATGAAAAGGCACTTTGCTGGTGAGGGAATGGTGGGAGAGAAAGGGCTTATCTGTCTTTTTGATTAGAAATGCATGCTTCCTTTCATCATCTGAGCTGAAAAATTGGCTCCCGCTCTTGGTTTATGAAACCATTTTTCTTTTTCCTTTCTTCTCAGGTTTGCAAACCCTTTAATAAATTAGTTGCTCTGAGGTGCCAAGGTGTCAAAGCAACCTTAGAGGCTTTTCCCAAATGCATCTTTAATATTTTATAAGTATTTTAAATAGATTCATTTGGCTTGAACAATCTGATTTATTAATGCCAGTGGTCTGCCACAAAAAGCAAGGGGGGGGAGGGAGGCCTTGCTACAAATTGGATTGTGTCACAAATTTTTAAGAGTCAAATCTCAACTTAAGAATGGATGTTCAGAAAGAGGAGGGGACAACCCATTCATATTGCAGCATAGCTAAGTTTTTGGTGTGGAGTGATGGAAACATTGGAGAAAATTGCCCAAGATGTGGGAGAATCCTGAGTCAAATTAAAACATGGCTCAAACGAGCATGCTTTTTATTGGTGCTTCTAGGGATGTTCTGAGGATGACTGACTTCAAAGTTCAGGAACAAACCAGAAGGGCTGTTAAAGTAATACAAGTACAAAATGTAAGTGAAAAGCATATTATATCCTTATGAAAAGCTTAAGGCGTTCTTTCTACACCAGTTCACCTTTCAGTCACATTTGCACATCAAGCCCCAATCCCAAAGAATGAATATGACATACTGCTGTGTGCCACCACTAAAGCAAAGAAGAGAACAGCCCAAAATTGACAAATTGACTTGAAATGTATATTTTATTTGATAAACCATGACAACCAGAGATTCATGTTTTGCTTTGATCTTTGGTGCATTACATAGGTGACTTTTGCAGCCTGTACTTCACTGAATTCTCTTGGCACCTTTGATTAAAACAGAAAACAGCCAACTTAGTCACCGTGCAACCCTTGGCACTGTCCTTTTAGTGAGGATAACGGATAGTGCCCAGTGAAGAGAGCGTGACTCAAGTAAGGGACTCAGTCAGTGCAAGATTGGACCACCAGTTCCCCTAATACAGGATCAGGGACTTGTAACCCCCCCCCCCCCAAGGCTGTTGAACTACAACTCCTTTCATCCCTTCCCATTAGGCACGCTGGCGGAGGCTGAAGGGACCTGATTCTCCACCCCGTTCTAATACCAGTTCTGCAGTTCTTGATGTTTCATAATGAAGGCAAAAGATAGAGGAGTCACATGCTTCATAGGATTCCCCTAAGTGAGAGTGGGAACAGCTCGTCCCTCAAGAAGAAGCAGAGCTACAAGTGGAGATATCTTAAAATATTCACTCTGATTCTGCTGATCCCACTAGGGCGGGTGGCACTGTGGTCTAAACCACTGAGCCTCTTGGGCTTGCCGATCAGAAGGTCGGCGGTTCGAATCCCCGCGATGGGGTGCAAGTAGCAGTTCGAAAGCATGCCAGTGCAAGTAGATAAATAGGTACCACTGCGGCGGGAAGGTAAATGGCATTTCCGTGCGCTCTGGTTTCCGTCACGGTGTCCTGTTGTGCCAGAAGTGGTTTAATCCTGCTGGCCACATGACCCGGAAAGCTGTCAGTGGACAAACACCGGCTCCCTCGGCCTGAAAGCGAGATGAGCGCCGCACCCCATAGTCACCTTTGACTGGACTTTACCTTTTACCTTGCTGTGCTAAATGGAACCCGTTAGCAGCCTCCACATGGAACACTCCCATACCAAATGCAATGAATGGCAACAACCTGGGTAAGGTCAAAAGGTAAAGGACCCCAGATGGTTAAGTTCATTCAAAGGCGACTATGGGGTGTGGCGCTCATCTCGCTTCAGGCCTAGGGAACCAGTGTTTGTCCGCAGACAGCTTTCCGGGTTATGTGGCCAGCAGGACTAAACCGCTTCCGGCGCATGGAGGACCATGACGAGTGCCAGAGCGCACAGAAATGCTGTTTACCTTCAGAAAGGGAAGAGAAGCTAACATCTACTCCTGCTACTTTAGTGCACACTCACAATCTCTAGATGTTCAAAACTCGTGAGCTAGGCTCTGCAAAAGAATTGGAAATGGCATCAATATATT
Source organism: Podarcis siculus (assembly GCA_034642415.1). Classification (NCBI taxonomy): domain Eukaryota; kingdom Metazoa; phylum Chordata; class Lepidosauria; order Squamata; family Lacertidae; genus Podarcis; species Podarcis siculus. Next base: position 1,058,705 of record JAXCMG010000095.1, on the reverse strand, counting down.
CTTTTAAAAATGATATAGTTCCAAAATGGATTGTATGGACAGTTTTGTCTTTATGGTAATTCAGGGCTGAGTACACTTGTTTGTTTGCGGCTGCTGTCTTCATGTTACCCCAAGCCTGCGGTTGCATACTGCCTGAGCTTCCTCAGCTGATGAGATGTGGCAATAAAATTTCAATGGTCAACAATGATATCTTAACTGCCCCAGTATGTTATCTAAACTACTCTGGGATATGATCTTAACTACAGCTCGGACCATTACAAAAGCTATAAGCAAACTTCCAGTAGTCAATTAGCTGTGCGGTTCCTTCAACAAAGATAGTTTAATGCAAGGCAATTGCAGTCCTTTCATAACCTTGATGGAGCCTGCAATCATAGCCAAGCCTCGCTAAATTCTCAGCCTGAAGATCAACAGCAATGGAAAATAACATTCAGGTTTAAGTTTATAACAATGTAGTTAAGCACCCTTGTTGATATCTCAAAATTTTAAGTAAAAGCATGAAAATGAAGGGTGATGCAAGATTACATTTAATAGTGTTCTCAGAGCAAAATAAATTCACAAAAGCTACTTTTTTGCATATTTTAACATGCTTGTCCACACAGGCCTACAAAATGCACTCCAGTTTCCACTGCCTGCGTCAGTTGTTACATGCCTTGTGTGTTTCATTGTTCTGCAAACAAACAATTAACGACTGCTCCCTGGAAAAGACCCTGATGTTGGGAAAGATGGAGGACACAAGGAGAAGGGGACGGCAGAGGACGAGATGGTTGGACAGTGTTCTCGAAGCTACCAGCATGAGTTTGACCAAACTGCGGGAGGCAGTGGAAGACAGGAGTGCCTGGTGTGCTCTGGTCCATGGGGTCACGAAGAGTCGGACACGACTAAACAACTAAACAACAACGACAGCACTTCTAGACTGTTTCTAATTTTGGGTGGGATTTGCACACATTCCAACAAATTCACGTTTCCACATTTATGCCAAGCTGCACAAGTGAAGCTGATTTGCTGTTCTTGTGTAACAAATCCACTTCTCCAAAAGACTGGACTTTTTGCAATAAGGAAAGGGACATGGAAACACACTGTGGAGTGGGGGGGTGATACTTGCTTCGAGGCAGCGTTGTCTAGCCTCCCCACAAACAGAGCAGAATGAATGCTTAAAAACTAGATGGCATGACCCAACCTTTTGGAAAAAAACCCAGGATGAATGCTCAGTAAACAGGCCATCTGGCAGCGATGTTGATCCTGCAAAGATCTGTAGAATATTCTTCTGGCCAGATAAGCTGATCTATTAAGAAGCAGCTACAGTGGTACCTCGCAAGACGAATGCCTCGCAAGACAAAAAACTCGCTAGACGAAAGGTTTTTCCGTTCGCGATTTGCCCCGCAAGACGAATTTCCCTATGGGCTTGCTTCGCAAGACGAAAACGTCTTGCAAGTTTGTTTCCCTTTTCTTAACACCATTAATACAGTTGCGACTTGACTTCGAGGAGCAACTCATAGAACGCAGTGGACATAGTAGCCTTTTTTGAGGTTTTTAAAGACTTTGGTGATTTTTGAAGCTTTTCCAAAACTTCTTTTGCAGCCATTTGGTAAGTTAAGCTTTTAAAACTTTTTTTTGGGGGGATGGATTTTGGGTTGGGGTGTTTGGAATTCAAGGACTTGGTGTTGGGGAGGGGTTTGCAAGAATCTGGAAGCTTGTGTGTGTTTTTTTCTGCATTTTTATGATTTTCTGTGACCATTGGGCCACTCTGCTGTTTTTTTTAAAAAAAATCTGGATTTGAATTTCTGTGTGCTGGGTGGCTGGGGGAACAGTTGGGGAGGGGTTTGCAAGAATCTGGAAGCTTGTGTGTTTTTTTCTGCATTTTTATGATTTTCTGTGACCATTGGGCCACTCTGCTGTTTTTTTAAAAAAAATTCTGGATTTGAATTTCTGTGGGCTGGGTGGCTGGGGGAACAGTTGGAGAGGTTTCTGCAGGAATCTGGGAGCTT
>JAXCMG010000095.1:998963-1056710 GCA_034642415.1 Podarcis siculus | reverse complement strand
GGGAACAGTTGGAGAGGTTTCTGCAGGAATCTGGGAGCTTGTGGGGGGTTTTTGGGAATTTTTGTGATTTTTAAATGTTTTTCTGTCATGTTTATAAAGTTAATTTATTTTCCCTTCAATTTTTGAACTGCTCTTTACAGTATGTGTGACTTTAAAGAGCAGTTAATAAACTGTTGTTGTACCAAATTTGGCTTTGTTTGGACTTTTTTTGACCATAGGAACGCATTAATTGATTTTCAATGCATTCCTATGGGATTTCGTGATTCGCAAGACGAAAAATTCGCTAGACGACAAAACTTGCGGAACGAATTAATTTCGTCTTGCGAGGCACCACTGTATTTGTATGAGAGGGACGTGGGTGGCACTGTGGGTTAAACCACAGAGCCTAGGACTTGCCAATCAGAAGGTCGGTGGTTCGAATCCCCGCGACGGGGTGAGCTCCCGTTGCTTGGTCCCTGCTACTGCCCACCTAGCAGTTAGAAAGCACGTCAAAGTGCAAGTAGATAAATAGGTACCACTCCGGTGTGAAGGTAAACGGCGTTCCCGTGCGCTGCTCTGGTTCACCAGAAGCGGCTTAGTCCTGCTGGCCACATGACCTGGAAACTGTACGCCGGCTCCCTCGGCCAATAAAGCGAGATGAGCGCCGCAACCCCAGGGTTGGTCACGACTGGACCTAACGGTCAGGGGTCCTTTACCTATTTGTATGAGACAGTATTTTCCCTTCTGTTAAAGCAGAGTGAATATTCATGTGTGCCTGTATTTCAACAAATTTCAACTGCAAGGAAAGGACAGAGAGATGCATACATACACACACCTGGTCAGATGGTGAGGGTCACAGCTGTCTGTTAAACAATTCTTTAAAAATACAATGCCACAATATATTTATTCTGTTTTCCTTTACTGGGATATGCAATTTAAAACTCCCACCATCACAGCCTTGCTCTGTATAAAGTGCTGTCTAGGCCTGAAAATCTTTGCTGGAAGTCTTTTAGGAAAGAAATGAACTGGCAAGGCACAGTATCTTAAAGGAAGCTATAAATGGGATAGGTCAAGGACTAGGCATGTAAGCGACAGGGGAAAAAATCTTCCTTTTAGTTTATACAACTTCAGTTTCCACGTCTGTATGGACTCCAAATAAGGCATAGTAGCTTTTTCCAAGCCGTGGGCCTGTACATTTTGCCTGACCTTATAATTCTCACAGTTCTAGACATTCCAAGGTAGAGAGAGGGTCATTCGGACAGAGCCGTAATTTCTAGTGCATATTTGCCTCCAAAGTATCTTTTGCATAGTTTCCCAGTGAGGTCATGTAACAGGCTTAGGGAATTTTAAATAGGTTATTTTTCAAGCTTGCCTACAAAGGACCTGTCAAACTTGACCACTTTGGACTTATCAAGTAAAAACTGTGAGAAGAAAAATGGCACACTGCGGTATATTAGCTTCCCAAAGCTACTACTAGCTGTCCCGAAACTGGCAGCGTGTTGGATTATAATGACCTACACGTCACCAGGTTATTGTGAAGCTTATGTAACACTTTGCACATTTTCAATAACTGTGCTGGTTCTTTTTATTATTAATTGTAACAGAGCTCATTATTTCCACAGGTTATTGTGTGGCCTCAAGATTTTCAGCAGTATTGTTTCCTGCTGCAATAGTGGCTGCAGCCTAAAGTCACTCCGTTTGGGATTGTTTACCTAGGAGAGTGAACTCCATCTACTCAGGACGTACTTCTGCATAGATGCACAGGATTGTGCTGCATAGCTGTGGTGAATGGGGGACCGGGAGGAAAGACAGAGCAGGAAAAGGAGCATGTCATGTGTGCATGGCCCATGGGATTGTGGGAAGGGGAGCTTGGCTTTAGCAGCAAGGAATGGAAAAGGGAGGAGCCCAGCAAAGAGGAAGAAGCCAGGATGAAGGGCTGGAGCTGAGATGGGGCTAAAAGGTTGTTGTCGTTTAGTCGTTCAGTCGTTTAGTCGTGTCCAATTCTTCGTGACCCCATGGACCAGAGCACGCCAGGCCCTCCCGTCTTCCACTGCCTCCCGCAGTTTGGTCAGGCTCATGTTTGTAGCTTTGAGAACGCTGTCCAGCCATCTCGTCCTCTGTCGTCCCCTTCTCCTTGTGCCCTCCATCTTTCCCAACATCAGGGTCTTTTCCAGGGAGTCTTCTCTTCTCATGAGGAGGCCAAAGTATTGGAGCCTCAGCTTCACGATCTGTCCTTCCAGTGAGCACTCAGGGCTGATTTCCTTCCGAATGGAGAGGTTTGATCTTCTTGCAGTCCATGGGACTCTCAAGAGTCTCCTCCAGCACCATAATTCAAAAGCATCAATCCACCTGGAGCAGGAACCGGCAAGCCACTCCAGTATCCCTGCCAAGAAAACGCCATGGACAAAGGCAACAGGCTAAAAGGTGCACAGGAACAAATGAAGAAAGGATATAGTAGGCCATGAAAACCACTGACAGAGACAAGGATCCTGAGAGGGTCCTGTGGGTTCTAGAATGTTCTTCTCCTTACAAAAGGCATTGGTGCAACACCATAAGGTCCAGAAACTTTGATTTATTTATTTTTTGCTTGTTCAAGTGAAAGTTAAATACAATGGGTTACATACGCTTCAGGTTACATACACTTCAGGTTACAGACTCCGCTAACCCAGAAATAGTACCTCGGGTTAAGAACTTTGCTTCAGACTGAGAACATAAATTGTGCAGCGGCGCAGCAGCAACAGCAGGAGGTCCCATTAGCTAAAGTGGTGCTTCAGGTTAAGAACAGTTTCAGGTTAAGAACAGACCTCCGGAACAAATTAAGTACTTAACCCGAGGTACCACTGTACAGTGGTACCTCTGGTTATGAACTTAATTCATTCCGGACAGTGTACAGTGGTACCTCTGGTTATGAACTTAATTCATCCCCGAGGTCCATTCTTAACCTGAAACCATTCTTAACCTGAGGTACCACTTTAGCTAATGGGGCCTCCTGCTGCCACAGCGCAATTTCTGTTCTCATCCTGAGGTAAAGTTTTTAACCCAAGGTACTACTTCTGGGTTAGTGGAGTCTGTAACCTGAGGTGTTTGTAACCCGAGGTACCACTGTACCTTGGCATTATTGTTGTTGTTGTTGTTTAGTCGTTTAGTTGTGTCCGACTCTTCGTGACCCCCTGGACCAGAGCACGCCAGGCACTCCTGTCTTCCACTGCCTCCCGCAGTTTGGTCAAACTCATGCTGGTTGCTTGGAGAACACTGTCCAACCATCTCGTCCCCCTTCTCCTTGTACCTTGGGCATACCATTCAACATTCCTCAGGAAAATAGGGACATTACATTCTACATCAGTATCACTGCCTGAGCATTTCCTCCTGGTACAAAGGATATTAAAGGAAACAAGTAAAACTGTGGTATTTTAAGCACAGGAATCTTTGAATTTATGTATTGCATTTGAGGAAACGATTGAGCAGTATGGCATGGGGCATCTCAATGTTTATTTTGGGGTCCAGGGTATATAAACTTTTTACTTCAGGGATACATAAACTTCTCTTTTTTTAGTGTCTCAAACTTCTGAGCAAGTTAGGAATGTGTAAGCAACTTTATCACCCTGGTGCTGTAGTGAGTCTTGGATAGATCAGCTGCACAGCCCCCACCCCATTGCCTCCCCCAGCTGCCCTGGGACTCCTCTTCACCCAAATGCACAAAATGAGGAAACTCATCAGATTTCAGAAGGCACCACCAATTCGCCTCATGGGACAGATCAATGCCTTTTCCCTGTCCACGTGAGAAGCCAGGCAGGAAGGGGCTTTGGAGGGAGGTGTTTTTGCTATGGAGGACCCTTCCCCATCTCCCCAAATCCCCTTCCTCTCTAGGAATCTAGTCCGATTCATTTTAAGCAATACAGAGAGCCAAGTTGTAGAATCAGATCTCTGCATCTTTCTCAAAGCAGGTGCCAAAGAGGAAACACCTGCTATGCATGCAGGTGGTAATGGCTCGGTGTCATTTCAGGTTCCCAAACGAAACTGGCAATGAAAGGTGAGGCAGCAATGCAAAGAAATTGGGCAGGTTCTGTGGCGATCACACAGGGTCCCCAGACGTTTCACCGTCTATTGATCCCTGTGCCACCACTTTATTTCTCGCTGCCACCACCCAGGCCCTACCTGGTACAATACTGAGTCCAGTCAGGGTTAAATTGGAACATAAACTTCTGTTTATTTATTGCAGTTTAACAAGCGAGTGGTTTTATAAACAGTATCGGTCCATTACAATCATGGGGTGCCTATCCAGACCTAGAACTTCCGCTACCTGCTCTCACTCTCTAAACCACCTCTCAGATATTTACTTGTCTTCCTAGCTCCTAACTGTTCCTGACTCAGCTTATTTCGCTACACTAACTCAACCTACCCACAGACTCCATCCCAATTCACTCCCACTCCAACCAACCACCCAACTCCCAATGAACTCCTCCTTCGCCCCTCCCAGAGCTGGTTTTATAGTCCCTCTGACTCCACCCCCTGGGTTCTGATTGGGTAACCTGTTTAACTATTTCACCTCCAGCACTCTCATATGTTAGCGTCACAGGGGCCTAAGAGGTTTGGACACAAAGCAGACCCTCCTCTTTGTGCACAATGTTTCTGGCCCTCTTGTAGCAGCCCAGAGTGGCTGGGGAAACTCAGCCAGATGGGCGGGGTATAAATAAATTATTATTATTATTATTATTATTATTATTATTATTATTATTATTAGAGCGTGCAAATGAGAACCTGAAGTCAGGTGCTGCTTCCGTCTTTCCCTGGCCAGGAGATGGAAGGAGCAATGAATAAAAAAGTGGAGAAAGATTTGAGGGGGGTGGGTTGAGGCTGACAGGAGGAAAGACTTGAATTTGAGAATTCAGGACTCTGCATGGCAAAGTGAGAAGTCGTGATGGCTTAAGAGTTTTTGTGACGGTCCCGGGGTTTTCGTGGAAATTGGAGACTATGCCTTGGTATTTCAGAACATGTCTTTGAGGTCTGTTAAATTCCAGAATTTAGTTCTGATTTCAAAAGGCATAATGAAACTCCGGTCTTGTTATGCCATGAGGCCTAGGAACTTTAGTTTGTTTGAATGAAAGCTGAACATCTGCAACAACCTTGCAGAAAGCTTGGAGGTCTGCTTGGAACGTCGGTCCCTTTCACTTATTCACCCCTGTTCAAACTCGTCTTTGTGAAACTTTAAATAAAATGTTTTAAAGAACGTCCAATGTATTTTAACTAGCAGAGGGTAATTTACTAAATTAGTTTGAGCTGTTTGGGGTCAAAGGATGTAAGTTTAAGATAAAAGAAGACATTTGTTAGAAGAATGCTTGGCGGTATTTTTTGATGGGGAACAGGTGGAAGGGACTTCTCTTTGAGGTGATAGAGTTCAGCAGTGTTAAATATATTTAAGCAATAATTGGATAAATACGTATAATTTGAAAAATCTAAAAAGGTTGCCTTTTTAAAGAATCCGGCCTAGTTCAAACAGAAATGCCTCTTGCTCATGTCTTGCATAGCCCTACTGCTAAGTTTACACATAGCGATGAGATGAGGGCATTGAACAATGGTGATTATTAGCTAGCAGCAGTTTCCAGGAGAGGGGGCTACTGTTTGACTCTCAAGGATTATTAAAATTGCTATGGCAATGGTGAAAGCAAAGCCCTCACTCACATTTCTACGCACAAGTGCACTTGGGGATAGCTTGCAATGACTCATATGAACAAGAATCGTACTGACAAAATCCAAAGAAAGAAAATAGCTTTTATCAGATAGTCACTATCTCTCAGCTTAGCCTGCCTCACAATGTTGTTGTAAAGATACAACGGGGAGGAGGAACCATGGATTCTGCTTTGGGCTCTGTGGAGGAAAGCAGTACTTGAAAAAAGTATTTTGGGCTTTATTTTCTAATGGATGGGCCCAGTATTTATTCAGAAAGCAATACAGAATCAGGACAATGAGGGGTGCCTGTGCTTGTCCCAGACCTTTGTCAGTCTCTATCTGAATTTAGGTCCAAAAGACCAAAGAAAAGTGTGGCTGCATGAAGACTAAGTTGTGAGCAAACACAGTTTGTGACACTGCACAACATTGTTGCAGAATGCTGATCACTGTAGGCACATCTGTTAAGGCGTTAGCCTTATCTACCAGCTTTGCGGAACCTGAGCTAACCTGAGGTAGCCTTAGCTGTGATCTTAAACTGGCAGGTTTTTAAATCATTGAATTGCCCTATTTTTGAGGGAAGTAGGGTGTATTAAAATGCTAGCATCTGCTAAACATGAAAGTAATTGTTTTATATAGTCAGTTATGTTGACTATAAGTGGTAGTTTTAAGTTATCTACAGTGGTACCTCAGGTTAAGTACTTAATTCGTTTCGGAGGTCGGTTCTTAACCTGAAACTGTTCTTAACCTGAAGCACCACTTTAGCTAATGGAGCCTCCTGCTGCCGCCGCACCGCCGGAGCATGATTTCTGTTCGCATCCGGAAGCAAAGTTCTTAACCTGAAGCACGATTTCTGGGTTAGCGGAGTCTGCAACCTGAAGCATACGTAACCTGAAGCGCATGTAACCCGAGGTACCACTGTATACACTTCCAATCCTACTCTAAACTGCATTTGCAAATTATTCTATGATTTCTATGTTGAGATTCCTGGATTGCAGGGTGGACTTCAAGGTCCCTTCCACGTCTGCAGTTCTAGGATTCTTGTATTCTAACCTGTTGTGAAGAATACAGACTGAGGACTCCTCTAGATGGTCTGCTATTCAGCATTCATGTTGATTTGCTTAAACAAAGCTTACATGATAGGTCTAGTCTTTAATGAGCATTCGTTCTGATTTGCTTGTTTACACCTCTTCCTCAAAATCATTCATTAATCCCACACTTTTCAGTGCATTTCCCCCTTCACTTTCCTAATTGCAAAAGTTCTCTCTTTTTTTAGTAGATTGGTTGTGCTAGGGTGACAGAGCACTTCAGTGATGCAAGCCTAAAGTTATCATTTTGTTGTTGTTTAGTCGTTTAGTCATGTCCGACTCTTCGTGACCCCCTGGACCAGAGCACACCAGGCACTCCTGTCTTCCTCTGCCTCCCGCAGTTTGGTCAAACTCATGCTGGTAGCTTCAAGAACACTGTCCAACCATCTCATCCTCTGTTGTCCCCTTCTCCTTGCATCCTCCATCTTTCCCAACATCAGGGTCTTTTCCAGGGAGTCTTCTCTTCTCATGAGGTGGCCAGAGTATTGGAGCCTCATCTTCAGGATCTGTCCTTCCAGTGAGCACTCAGGGTTGATTTCCTTCAGAATGGATAGGTTTGATCTTCTTGCAGTCCATGGGACTCTTAAGAGTCTCCTCCAGCACCATAATTCAAAAGCATCAATTCTTCGGCGATCAGCCTTCTTTATGATCCAGCTCTCACTTCCATACATCACGACTGGGAAAACCATAGCTTTTACTATACGGACCTTGGTTGGCAAGGTGATGTCTCTACTTTTTAAGATGCTGTCTAAGTTATCATAAGCAACATCTTAGTACACCATCTAGCAATTTTTTCACTTTCTAAATCATTCAGTCAATATCTGTGTTGTCTTATTCACACATGCAAATTTGAAGTTTGAAGTTGACATCATCTAAGTGATGAACACTTTATGCTGCAGACTGACTGCCCTGAAATCTGATATTATGAAGATGAATGTAGAAATATTCTAAACAAATGTGTTTGTGTGTAGTGACTATTACTCACACCTTGATCCTAAACATATTTATACAGAATCAAGTTCCATTCACTTAAATAAAGCAAAAGAATGTGCCTTTTAAGTATGATGTGACCATGAATCATCTAAGTAGAGACCACCAGGTCACTTCTGTGTTCAGATTTGAACTTCGCACACGGTTGGATCCTAATAAATATTAACTAGCAGTAAAGTGTCAGCGGCACAGTGATTTGCACAACATTATGGGTCATTTATCTTCTCATACTAAGATTCTTCCCTTTCGCATCTTAATTCCTCAGTTAACTATTATGGGTCACTTACTATTGGTTTACCAGAAAACTGTGTTCAGCGTTATTACTTATTGGTCATAATCAATTAGGGAAGTTTCTAAGACCTTGGCAGTTTTTACATAAATACCCTGGCAAAGTTCACCTCCTATGATTTTTGACAAATAAATTGTTCTGTCACTTTGGGACTCTCATTAATCTCAACTTGTCATCCTTGTTTATGCAGGTTATAATGGGCTGTGTGTGTAAGTAAAATGAGATGCTTAAAAGTCCTTGGGTGTTTTAACTCCTTGGTGGAAGTACAAGTGAAAAGGTTGCATAGAAGGTGGCCAGTTTGGAGGGGGGGGGTTGCTTGTTTTCTTTTCCTAAAAGAAAGAATACTTTGAAAATGTTTACATCTTCTGAAATCCCATCCTTAAATAACATGTACAACTGAAATACAGTGGTACCTCAGGTTACAGACACTTCTCCGCTAACCCAGAAATATTACCTTGCGTTAAGAACTTTGCTTCAGGATGAGAACGAAAATCGTGCTCTGGTGGCACGGCAGCAGTGGGAGGCCCCATTAGCTAAAGCGGTGCTTCAGGTTAAGAACAGGCCTTCAGAACGAATTAAGTTCTTAACCCGGAGTACCACTGTAAATGGAAAACAAGAGACACAGCCTTTTCTTTTAATCAGAGAGCCCAAATTTACTTCCTCTCTGATAGAAAAGAATAATACCTGTAAGAAGGCGCCCATATTGTCAAACAAACAAACACTGATTTTCACGTGATACTTTGTAAAAAGGTAAATGTTACTTTGTAACTGACATGGTCAATGAAATATTAGTTAGAGAGCTCTGGGCCCACGTGGGTCTTAAGCCTTTCTGAGTTCCAACATTCTCACAGAACAGGCTTGCCCAAACTCTGACCCACCAAGCAACACAGCACAGCAGCCATGTTTGGTGTCGACCAGAACTTTAGAAAATTTGTTCATCAGACTTCATGCACACCCTTCTCATGCTCCAGGACTTTGATGCACACTGTTATTCCACATGGCTAAGGAATGACTATGGGACTAATGGCGTTACAGCATTTCGCTCACAGACTATTGTCCCCCTTGAAGTATCGTAAAAGAAATACAACTAATGCAAGCTCAGATCTAGACTGACACTCAATGGGAATATTCTTAAAGAGCTCTGATTAATTCACTGCCCCCAAAGCGAGCTAGTAAATATTGTCTCTCTTTTTCTTCTCTCCACTTTTCAAACATTTGATTTCAGTATTTTTAACATTTGCTTTGCCACTTGAGTGACTCGCTGCATACAGGACTACCACCAAAAGGGTAGACTGATCTAAATCTGTTATTTAAATCAGCAGGGGGGTAACCAATTTCAATCACTGATTTTAACCAAGTTTCCATTTGATACTTCTTTTACATCCAGTTGATACATTTATTAAACAATGGTGCAAATCTGACTGCTAAAGCAGATGTGTTAATTCACAACACTGGTAATTCTTAAAACAACCAGACCATGCACCTCTTTCATGGAACTTTCATTGCATACTTACTTTTTTTACTTTCAGAGGGAAAGATTTTAAAACAGGAGCTCCCAAAGTGTGGTCTACAGACCACCAATAACTTCTGAGCTTTTTTCAATTAGTCTGCAGTGGCGACAACTCTCTTTTCTGGTTATCATTCATTTCTCAAAATTCTTTTTATTGATTCTTTTATTTCTTACTGACTTATTCTACTAAGATTTGAATTCCATATAATTTTAAAACATACTTTCGCATCCAGCACAAAGCGTGTTCTCCCTCATGGAGAGCACGTGTTGCGGTGGGGTTTGCCAGGCCACCCCTCTGTTGCCAGGCAAGATTCCTATGGAAGCCTGTGGCAACAATTGGATGGCTGGGTTGCTGGGGTAAATTCTATGTTGCAATTTGGTAGGAGGGATCGGGTGTTTTAAATCGTGTGCTCGCAGCTTGAGTGTTCTCTTTCGCTGCGTGCACCGGATTACCCGCCCTAATTTTAGGGGTTTTGCGTTGACTTTGCTATGCCTGTCATGGGGTCGTCTGCCGTTGGGGCAGGGGCCTAGTAGGAATTTTGTCCATCTGGCTGATTGGCTGAGCCATTTGGTTTTTGCCTACTGCGTAGCAAATCATCACAACTTGTAAGGTTGTGGTTAGGCATTTGTTATCAATTGGTTGGAGGAGGGGTTAGGATTGGCTGGGCCTGCCCCTCCATGGAGGGGTTAGGATAGGCTGGGCCTGCCCCTACAGTGCTTCTGCAGAAAGGGAATTTTGTTAAAGGAATCCAGGGGCTTGCCATCTTTTCCTCCGAATCCCTGGAATGGGGCTAGGACCAGCAAGCCCCGGGGAGCATGCAGGGAGAGGTGAGGGTCTGTGGCTCAGCTCCATTTCTCCCCAATATTGTTTTCCCTTACTGACTTTCGTTGGTGTCCGGAAGTCAGTTCTGTCCCCAGGTGGGGGGGGGGGACAGATAGTCTTAACCAATGTCTAAGCAACCACTCACATTTATGTATTTCAAAATTATGCCAAAAACCTTAAACAAAAATTATGTGTGTGTTGTGAGTTATTTGAGGGGTGGCTTGAGGACCTTGACATGCAACACAACTTCAAAGCAACAGGCAGAAAAATAATTAAGGCACCTGCAAAAACCTTCAGTCATTTTCAAGTTTTCTGCAGGCGAGTTTGGGAACCCCAGTTTTGAAACATTTCCACATAGCTGTACCTCCAGCATTTCAAATTGATCTCCAGATCCCATCAGCCCAGCCAGTATGGGGAATGGACAGAAATGGTGGGAGCTGCAATTCAACAACATCTGAAGAACTACAGGCTTTGCCATATAGTCCTTTTAATGACCAACTGCTATGACAGTTTATGAGGCTGCTGGAAATTTAGGAACCTGGACACTGGGCTTTATGTTGTTGTTCTTCTCTTCTATCTTCCAGTGCTGATCCTTTCTGCTTCACTTTGTCTTGATCGAGCGAGACTCTCACAAAAACAGAAGAGCAAACAACAGATGAAATGCCTGTGACTTGCAGGTAAACATTAAGGTTCAGTTGTTTCTGGGAAAACTAGAGCAGTTTATTTTTATCGGGTGAAAACAAAAAGCCTGCGTTTGGTAAGTACACTGTAAAACTTCATATTTGAGAAAGGATCAATTTGGTGCTGCAGGAAAGCAGTGCATTTCATACATTCCTCTTAGAGATGAACTGCAAAGCTTACATGCTTATATACAAATTATTTAATATTAACCTAGCTATTATTTAGGAAAATTCAGTATTTACATTTTTAAAACATCAAATTAAATGTTTTTAAAATCCACTTTAATATATCTTCTTGCATCATTGAAAAAAAAACCATCTACCCAGCAAGCTAAACTGCATCAGGTTAAACCACAGAATTTGTGGCCAAATTGTTAATTTACTGGTTATTGGACTGAGCTGTGATTCCCTTCCACATTAGGAAAGTTGAGTGTTGTTGTTTTTTTGTTTTTTGTTTAAAAAAATTGTTTAGGGGTACTGTCATTTTCCTACTCATACTGCCCCTCAATGAGGCCAAACTTAGATTCACAAAATGTTTAGGGGTATGCGTACCCCTGTGTACCCCCCAGAAAAAAGCACTTGGCAACTATATGTGTGTGTAGCTATAATGGGAGGACATGGGCTAGGCTGATGTACGTAGTTGATGTACGTAAAGTTGACAGTTCCATAATCACCAATATCCCTTTATGTAAATGAACTGTTCCCAGTTCTGGCCTAATTGTCCCATTCTGCATTTCATAGATTTCAAAGATAAGGTTTCACCTTGGGATTTTCTAATTTGGTGGCACAGCCTTTTAGTCCCTTTGCTATCTGAGTTCCCCCTGTGCATCTCTATTAGAATGACACCTGATTCAAGCCCTAGGCCACATATTTCTATGCTGCCCTGTTCAAAATGTCAAACAGCCTCAGCTGAGAGTAAAAGAGTGAGGGAGACAAAAAATTCTGGAAGGGGTCATCTGGTAGACTGGTCAGACCTGAGGGATGTTACCTTTGAAGCTTTAATATATAGAAGCCTTCATCCCATTAAAATGTCTGATAATTCAGCTGCAAGGTATATGAGGCAAAGCTGCTGTATTGGTTGAGTCCTTGTATAAATTGCAAAGCAAATTTCAAAAGATCAGCTCTAATATTCTGTGCTTGGATACATCATATAGGATTATTTACTTCTTCCCATAACTGACGCATACAAAACCAGGAGCAGCTCATTGAATTAACCAAAAAGCTAAAAGAACTAGATGAGCGCTAACCTAATAAAACCCACCCACATCCAATTTTGCTGCTATGATAATACAGTTAGATATGAAATTAAGAAAACCTACAGTCCTAAATCTAAGCCCATTGCATCATGGATTCTGTAAACTGGCTGTGCCCTATAAGCTGTGGTGAGAGAGAGAGAGAGAGAGAGAGAGAGAGAGAGAGAGAAAAGAAACCTCTTATTCTTTGGAATTACTTTATTTATTCCAAAACATTTCTACACCACTTAATATTTAAAATCTCTAAGCAGTCTACAAAAATACAGACAAAAACTGTGGGATAGCATCGTTTAAAAAATAAACAAAGGTAAAAACAGAAATTTATAACAGGGGCAAATCTAATGGGTCATGTAAAGGCTGGACAAAACATTATATGCCCTTACATGACATACGTGTGCATCTTATATCTGTGCAAATTCCATGCAAGATGCAGCATTCAGAGTTGCATCACACTGGTCCAAGCAAGTTGTATTTCCAGCTTCGCTGTGGATATTGATGGTGATGGCAGTTAAAAGAGGCAATAAAAAGTAGCTGTAGCCCTTGCAGAAACAGAAACAGAACTGTATCCTCTGTTAAATATATCTTGTAGGCATCACATTCAGTGGAACCAACTTTCTACACACACAATCTTATCCATAGCAATCACTGTACAAATCTATAGTCCCATAATTATCCATAGATATTTTTATTTATTAAAATGATAATTTAAAGAAATATATTTAGAGCTTCTGGAGAGTACATTCCCAGACGGGGGGGGGGGGGGTCTGTGTGTGTGTGTGTGTGTGTGTGTGATGAAACTACTAGTTGAATCTGTCTCCTGAAAACTGAAGCTCGTAAACAGGCGCCTTTCACATATTCTGTATAGAGTGCATGGAACACATCTCACGTTATAATGCAGACATCTTAACTTTAAATGAGATGAAAACAAACATAAAATTAGCACTGTAGGGAACCCCTAGTCACTCAATTTATTCTGGGTTTAACACCTTATTTTATATATCCTCCTACATAAACAGTTTTTATATTAGCCCTTGATAGGGTGCCTTCCAAGAATTAAATGTTGAGTTGTTTAAAAGCACTAATTAGCAGCCTGAATACAAAGGGGAGCACATTTATTAGTAAAATCTTGTAAACCAAGAATACCCTATGGGCTTAGTCGGTGTGTGCCTGTGAAGTAACTCAATAAAAATATTATATTGTTAATCACAAAACCTTCCAGGAAAATAATCAATCTGGAAAGAACTATAAACTATACTTTTCAAAACAAAGGAAGGAAAGCCACAGTCCACATGAAAGCTAAACAATAAAATCCCCACGAAGCGTAAACTCATTTCTCAATGCAGGCGCATTTTATACTCAAGGTTTAAGGGTTCAGCGACATTATATGCATACACCAATGGACACATGTTAATTGTGTTTAGTTTCACCATGACCAGCAACACATTTATTAAATTAACACTTTATTCCCTTCAATCATGTCTTAACAATGTCAAGGCCTTCAAAATATCCTTAAAAAAGATTATGGTAAATAAAAAGAAATGCCTCTGTACTTTCTTCCTCAGTCATTTATGCTCCAAATGCATTTAGTTTACAAAACTCTAGAAATGTTTGTTGTTGTTGTTATTGTTGTTGTTCTTTAAAAAAACAACCTGGATGTTTTTAACATTAAAAACAGAAGGGCCATCATTTTCATCTAACTTGATCAGACTAATTTTATTTGTGGCAGTTTTTTTGCAGTTGTCTAGCACTTTTCACTTTGGCTTATCGCCAAAGAATGGATGCTTTTGAATTATGGTGCTGGAGGAGACTCTTGAGAGTCCCATGGACTGCAAGAAGATCAAACCTATCCATTCTGAAGGAAATCAGCCCTGAGCACTCACTGGAAGGACAGATCCTGAAACTGAGGCTCCAATACTTTGGCCACCTCATGAGAAGAGAAGACTCCCTGGAAAAGACCCTGATGTTGGGAAAGATGGAGGACACAAGGAGAAGGGGACGGCAGAGGACGAGATGGTGGGACACTGTTCTTGAAGCTACCAGCATGAGTTTGACCAAACTGCGGGAGGCAGTGGAAGACAGGAGTGCCTGGCGTGCTCTGGTCCAGGGGGTCACGAAGAGTCGGACATGACTAAACGACCAAACAACAGCAACAACAAGCACTTTTCATATATTTTGTGTTACTGGCTAATATGTTCCATGCATATCTGTGAGTGTCATAGAAACGGAACCAATTCCTATTAAGAAAACAAAATTCATTTTCTTCAGTGAATTATGGTTCAGAAGATGTGAGAGGCGAGATGGTGTGTGTAAGAGGGAGAAAGGAGTTCTTTCTCACCATGCACATGAAGGACTTGTTCCTGCAGATCACAGAGTTCCACATGCAGACATACATATCCAGGGCACTATCCTTGGGAATGTCTCACACCAGGGACTTGCACAAAGAGAATAGATCTACCTTATATGAGAAGCCTGTTGCTGCATGGAGAAGCTGATCTGTGGACTCTAGCCAAAACATTAAGAGCCTCAAAATTTACATGTCATTAAAAATAACAATACCACGTCATACCCACATTCCAGCCATGCAAGCATCGCTGATGCAGACCCCATGGAAATCAACTGCGCAAAAGTGGTGGTCAGCAGATGCCATCCAGTAAAGGAAGCTGTGGCTAATAAATGGGACTTACGCACCTCCTTTTTCTCTGGGTTGGACCCTGTGATTTCCATGGCACGTCAGACTAAAAGTAAGTGCTATTGAATGTAATGGAGCTTGTTCTCAAGTAAATGGAGTTGGTGGGACTTAGTTGGCAGGCCCTCCAAGTGTCCCTATTTTCCAGCGGTGTTCCTGACTTAGAGAAGTCATCCCAGTTTCTGATTTGATCCCAGAATGTCCCACCTTTCCTTTAAAAAGTAAAGGTAAAGGACCCCTGACAGTTAAGTCCAGTCATGAACGACTCTGGGGTTGTGGCACTCATCTCGCTTTACAGGCTGAGGGAGCCGGCGTACAGCTTCCGAGTCATGTGGCCAGCATGACTAAGCTGCTTCTGGTGAACCAGAGCAGCGCACAGAAAGGCCATTTACCTTTCCGCTGGAGCGGTACCTATTTATCTACTTGCACTTTGATGTGTTTTCGAACTGCTAGGTTGGCAGGAATTGGGACCGAGCAACGGGAGCTCACCTCGTCGTGGGGATTCGAACCGCAAACCTTCTGATTGGCAAACCCAAGAGGCTCAGTGGTTTAGACCACAATGCCACCCACGTCCCCCACCTTTTCTTAAAGGTAAAGGTAAAGGGACCCCTGACCATTAAGTCCAGTCGCGAACGACTCTGGGGTTGTGGCGCTCATCTCACTTTACTGGCTGAGGGAGCCGGCGTTTGTCCACAGACAGCTTCCAGATCATGTGGCCAGCATGACTAAGCCGCTTCTGGCGAACCAGAGCAGCGCACAGAAAAGGCGTTTACCTTCCTGCCAGAGTGGTACCTATTTATCTACTTGCACTTTGTGCTTTCGAACTGCTAGGTTGGCAGGAGCTGGGACCGAGCAACGGGAGCTAATGCCGTTGCAGGAATTCGAACTGCCAACCTTCTGATCGGCAAGCCCTAGGCTCTGTGGTTTAGACCACCTTTCCTTAGGATATCCCTATTTTCATTGAAGAAATGTTGGAGGGTATGGAGTTATCTGACTCCTGAGCCGTATGAAGGCAAACCTGTATAGGGAAGGTTTTTTTTTAATGTTTACTGTTTTATTATGGGAGACAAAAGACAAACAAGTGGAATCTTCAGTGATACATTGGGCAATAGATATTGGTCATAATATAGATATGGAGGCTTGGGAACAATTGTGGAAAATACAGCATGCTATGCTCTAAGAGAAAATTATATGAACATGTTCTATAGATGGTATTTAACACCTAGTAGACTGGCAAAAATGTTCAAATTAAAATCGAACAAGTGCTGGAAATGTAAAGAGAAAGAAGGTACCTTTTTCCATATGTGGTGGTCTTGCAATAAGGTTAAAGCTTACTGGGAAATGATATATAATGAATTGAAAAAGATGTTTAAGATAACATTTGTAAAAAAAAAAACAAAAACAGCAACATCCAGAAGCTTTTCTTTTGGGGATAATGGGATTAGAGATACCTAAGAGATACCTAAGCGATATAGAAATTTATTTATGTATTCAACTACAGCTGCAAGAATGTTCTTTGCCCAAAAATGGAAAGAAGATGATGTTCCAATGAAAGAATGGTTACAGAAATTAATGGAATATGCAGAAATGGCAAAACGTACCAGTAGAATTAGAAATCAAGACAACAAACTCTTTATCAAGGAATGGAAATGGTTTATTGAGTATTTACAAATTGCAAACAAATCAAGAAATTAGCAGGACTACTGTAAAAAATTGAAGTATATATAAAATAACAGAGGAATAAAAAGAATGAGACAACATAATTTTGGATATGCAGGGAAAGATGAAAAGAACTTCAAGGAAATGCAGAAATAGTGGAAGGGAAGTTGAAGTTAGAATTTTTGTTGAATAACTTGTGAAATGTTTTCGTTTGTGTCATAATCTAAAATTATAAAATAAAAAATAAGAGATATTATGTTTTTATATATGTTGGAAGCTGCCCAGAGTGGCTGGGATAACCCAGTAAGATGTGTGGGGTATAAATAGTAAAATTATCATTATGGAATGGGACATCCTTATTTTCATCGGAGAAATGTTGAAGGGTATGAGTTGGAAGTTCTGAATAGCTGGGTATAATATTAAGCTCGTATTAAGTGGGGCGATGAGGGACGTGGGTGGTGCTTTGGGTTAAACCACAGAGCCTAGGACTTGCCGATCAGAAGGTCAGCAGTTCGAATCCCCGCGACGGGGTGAGCTCCCGTTGCTCGGTCCCTGCTCCTGCCAACCTGGCAGTTCGAAAGCACATCAAAGTGCAAGTAGATAAATAGGTACCGCTCCAGCGGGAAGGTAAACGGCGTTTCCGTGCGCTGCTCTGGTTCGCCAGAAGCGGCTTAGTCATGCTGGCCACATGACCCGGAAGCTGTACGCCGACTCCCTCGGCCAATAAAGCAAGATGAGCACCACAACCCCAGAGTCGGTCATGACTGGACCTAATGGTCAGGGGTCCCTTTACCTTTAAGTGGGGCAATAACCTAGTTAAATCTGTCTGTTTTGTTGCAGAATGAATCTGATAGCTTTAAACTGTGCACTTATTTCCCAGTGAACTCAATGGTACTTTAAGGTTGAATCTTGATCACACTTTCCCATGTGTAAGCCCCATAAAATTAAACCGGACTTACACCTGAGTAGCCATGACTAGGAATGCACTTTAAAACAGCTCGAATTGGAATAACTCATGTCCATTAGTGCATGGTTTACTTTATTTAAATCAGGCATATGAAACTGAATAGCCTTTTTTAAAGCCTGGATATTTTTCCTCCCTCTTTGTAGGACAGTTCTCCCTGCACTACAGCTGCTAAGAGGGAAAGAAAGTTTTATGAGAGCGTTTCTGTTTTCCTTTACATTGTGAAATGAATCCGAAGTTACTTGTAGGTTGGGCAATACCTCACTTTGCTTTCAGTTCCTCCCAGCTTTTAGGCACAATTAGAATTAGATCAGCTCAAAGCCTTCATGTATTGTTTATAAGCACTCGCATAACATAACATTAAAAAGCTGGTGAGACCAGAGGAGTCTTGCCATTGGTTTTTACGGTGTTTTATGTTACAACCTAATTAGTCTCTTACAGCGCCCTTGCATGTACTTAGAGTGTAGAGTTTCACTAAATACACTGAATGCTTTATTTTTGAGGACCTCTGTGACACACTCTAAGCAGTTTTAAGCAGGCTGAAAATATGTTTCCAGTCAATCAAGCCCTTCAGAGATACATTATACACCTCTGGCTACTGCAGAGCCATAAAACCATCACCATTCCTGGCTGCATGATGCAGAATGTTATTATACCAATAACTGCCCACAGCTACAGAATTCAGCAGGAGGGGGGGGGGACAATTATTTCCAGTTCTTCACAAAGCCTCACTCTAACAAATTATATGAAGATTAACTAATGGCAGCTGCAGCCGTTGGATAGTTAGTCAAATTAGGCATGACGTGTCTGCCTGATGGTCTGTCTGTTCTTGGAAAGGGTCCTTTGCCAGGAGTCGGTACAGCAGGACGGAAAAAGCAGGCTGGATTTCCATCTTCACCATGGTTTGGCTGGGGGATGGGCTCATGAAATCTACCATTAAAGACTTAGAAATGCCCATAGACTTTAAAAATCTAGGCGTCACCACAGCAGCAGCAGCAGCCCCTTCCCCAACTAAAAAAAAAACCCCCAATGAGCGTGAATACAATGTCAGTCCTGGCCCAAAAGGTCATGATGAATTAAGAACACCCAATGGTTAATTCTTCTTTCACCAAGAGCAGGCTATCCATCAACGCAGAAGGAGGGGTTCTGTCAGAACTTGTTTCCTTAGGCGTCTTCAGAGGCATCCTGTGGAGGGCACCAGGATTCAACCCTATCTCTTCACCAAAGGACATGCTGTGGATCCTGAAGGAAAGAAGAGGCGTTTTCCTTTAAAGAAGGAGCAATCATGACTTTTGTTCAACTGTAGCATGGGTAGGCAAACTAAGGCCCGGGGGCCAGATCCAGCCAAATTGCCTTCTCAATCCGACCCGTGGACAGTCAGGGAATCAGCGTGTTTTTACATGAGTAGAATGTGTGCTTTTATTTAAAATGCATCGCTGGGATATTTGTGGGGCATAAGAATTCATTCCTTTCCCCCCCAAAATACAGTCCGGCCCCCCAGAAAGTCTGAGGGACAGTGGACCAGCCCCCTGCTGAAAAAGTTTGCTGACCCCCTGAACTATAGTGAAAGGAAAGGACTAGTCAAGATATTTCAAGGCTTTTTAAAAGTTTGTTTTTCTAATTATTATACAGTGGTCCAAAGCAAGTTCTGGGGGAGATACTGAAATCCTTAGGAATTCAGTAACTCATCGAACGTAACAGCCATTTCAGCAGGCATCCATCTTCTAAAATTGGGTGGGGAGAAATAAATGCCTGTGTTTAAAATACACTTTTATTACATAGAGTAGGAGTCACCGGTGAAAGTTCTGAAAGTGTTTAGGGTTTGGCCATAATAGCCCACTGAGCAGAGCTATGACTCCACATTTCGAAAAGTGAAGCTAGATTACCATGCTTAAAACATGGCAAAGCAAAGGTAGAAGGAGAAAGCTGGTTTTCTGTGATGTTCTCGCATCCCATCGCTGCGTAAGAGAAAATGGGGAACTGCAAGTACAGGTGGAGTTTACATGTAAGCATAAGCTGATCGTCCTAAACCCTGCAAAGACCATTTATTTCCATCTGAGGTGAGGATATGATAACCGAGTCAGGCCAGCCCCTCAGTCACCAATCACAACACTGACTCCTGACATTTGCCTAATTATCTTTCCTCATCATCTGTCATCTCTTGGAGGCTTCGCTCCATTCAGATGCCAGGTATTTCCGAAATTAATCATGTCATTGAAGGCGGCATCTTTTCATGTAAATGGCCTTTATTGTGTGGATAAGGGGAGGAAGGCTTTCCTTTGAGCGGCAGGAGCCCATTTGTAGAGAAAGTGTCTGAAATCTGACATGCTGCCTCCTCAAGAAAGATGCTTCATGGCGACCTCCCAGCAAGAGCTCCGCATCCGTCACTAGGAGTTTGTGTGTCTGCCACATACACCCTTGGGCTGGATGCATGCTAATTTGCCCCCATTGTTTCAGGGTGAGTTGCTTTCCAGCCCTTGCAAACAAAGCCCTCTTTGCATAAGCCTCTCCGCGTACAATTATTTTATGTTTGCATCATGCCATCATATATAGAGATAGGGAGTGCCTTTGTCTTCACCTATCACTGAGGTTTAGAGGAAGGATTTAGCTTCTTAGCAAAAAATAATAATAGTGGTCTTCTCTTTCTTTGGAGCTGCAGTCCTAGGTCTTCTTACAAGAAAGCGCATCCCATTGAACTCCAGACTTCTGTTCCAAGTATGCAGGCATAGAAATGGGCTGCAAGGCTCGTTTCGCAAATGTGCAGGATGCAGTCGGGAGCACAGTTAGAGAGCACGTAAGCAACCCTTCAAACTTTCTGATTGCATGCATTTGTTCCTTGGGACACTGAGCACCTCAATATTTGGCCGGTTTGCTACCTCTACACTTTGGTGGCTATTTTTTTTAATAATAAGAATAATAAAAAATCAAGCCATCCTATGTACTAGGTATAAAGTCCAAGCCATAAATCCTCTTTAAATGGTGAGTGACAACGTTAATTATGAAGCATCAGCTAAGGGAACCATTTAATATTGAACGTACTCAAGAGTAAGCCTCCAAATCTTAATGAGAATCTTTCCTTCCCCTCTAAAAGCAATTCATTTGCCATACCTCAGGGATAACCAACTTGGGGCCCTCCTGATATTGTTATACTTCGGCTTCCCTCTGTGCCAAACCAAGGTGGTGGGAGTTGTAATCTGAAGGGCACCAGGTTGGCTAACCCTGCTGACTACTGAAAAGGAGTTTGGTAGGGTGTCATCAAGATCATATGTCAGACTTTTATCTGGAATTTTATCCAGCTCATAAGGGCTACCAGTTTAGTTTTCTTCTGTGTGAGTTCAATTTAACAAGCTCCAGCAACCATCCAGAATGCTGGCAGAACCTTAGTAGTGCTATTAGAATCCACTATTCTTGTTCGTGTAGGGTGTAACACCCTAATGTGTTACATAATTAGTCAAATTATGTGTCTGAAGATGCATTAGCTCCAGTAATTCATTCAGGCAAGTGGGCCCCTTTCTATGTGTACAATAACACATTTCCAAAGTCCTTACAACATCACAAACTCATTTTCTACTCTTTTGAGCTTTGAAACCCCAGTGCTAATGAATTGATACCTTTCCTTTGGTGGTGATACATTATAACAATATTAATTCCGCATGAAAAGGTCTATCCTCCACTTAAAAAGGTGCAGTCATGAGCCTTGGGCCACAATAGACTTTGTTGTTCCAAAAATGAAAGTAATTGTATTGTACTAACTCATACCCAAACCAAAGTTTTCATATTCTATCCTAGACATGGATTTGGGTCTTTAACAGCTGTGTGAAAGGGAGAAATTATGCAGGTGCTATTTTGGTAGGTCAAATGCTCCGGTGAGAGATTGTCTATGTGTACTATTCCCAGCCTTGAAGCTCTAAGGGCTAAACTACAGAAGGCAGTGGCAGTGGTGGTTTTAGGGCAGCATGACTATTGCAGCTTCACTGGAAGCTGTGCTGCTAGGGGTGCCACAACAATGCTGTAGAACGAAGCATGAAAGTCGAGGGACACTGAATCCTAGCATTGCACAGGGCACTGCTGAAATTTGAAAGGCCCAAGTCAGCCACTGGCAATGGAAATCCATAACTGGATCTTCTATCTCTTTACCATTTGGAAATGAAAAGTTGGATCCTCCTCTAGAGAGGGTCCATGTTGTGCATAGTCCCTGGGACTCCCCCCCCCCCCCAGCTGGTGGAGCCATAATCATGCTGCTTGCTTTAGCCAACTGGCGTCATGGCATGATTGGGGCTAGCATATTTAAGCAGCAGTGCGACGTGGGGACTTCCTCTTGCTTCGCACTGCCGACACCCGTCCACCCTCCCGTTTTTTAGGTCAGTGTCTGGCCTTGCTTTGGACTTCGGTTGGTCACCTGTTTTGGAACGGGGGCCGGGTAGGAATTTTTCCAATCTGGCAAATTGGCAGAAGCCGCTTGGTTTTCACCCACCTCTTAGCAATCGTCACAACTTTGTAAGGTTTGGCAGTTAGGCACTGGTTTAGGGGAAAGTGGGGAGGGGAGGTGCAGCCATCACCTGCCCCTCCAATTGATAGGGTATTCCGTTAAATGAATCTGGGGGTCTGGATCTTGTCTGAAGGATGGGGATGGGCTAGGGCCATGCCAGGACCCTTGGGAACCCCAGGGGTGAGCACCAGTCTAGCCATTGATGGAGCGCCCCCTGCAGGGTGGGGCAGGAGCCAGTTATAGTCATTGATACCAATGCCTAAGCCAATACTAGTCACACCTGTGTATTCAATAAAGTTGTGGCCTAAAATTGCCCATTAACATTTAAACTAAATTCTGTCTCGATCGTGTCTTTATTTCCTTGGGGGCGGGTTTCGGGGGCTTGACACGCAAGCCATGGCAGGCTGGAGCAGGGGGCGTTGTCACTGGGAAAATGGCACAGAAAATAATTATATAATTATTCTTATATATAACTAAACCCTTCTTGAGCACTGTCGTTCTGAGCAAGGTTACCATCCTTCCACAGTTGTCATTTGCATTAAAAACAACAACCACAGACCATCCCATCGTGGACTTCTATAGACTCTTAGATCCCTACCTAAGATAGAAGAAGCAAAGGGAGATCAGTTTGAATGCTTATCAGATGTGAAGGTAGTGTGGAACAGTGGGCAGAGTGTTGGGTTTGGGTATGTGGAATAATTATCCCAGACACAGCTTCCTTGGTTTGCTGACTTCTTTTCAGCCTAATCTACCTCACAATAATGTGTGAAGAAAAATTTAAAAGCACTTTGCACCCTAGAAAGCAAAATGTAAGCAGTAGGAGTTTGCTGACCCTTTGTTATGGCTGTAAGTCGCTGTAAACACCTGAAGAAGGGAGTGCTGGGCTCATATGGGCTCACTGTCTTTTTTATGGCTGTGCTTGCATTGCCTTTCAGTGTGTTCATACTGCCACATGTTTGGGGACTTATGGCCGGCAACAGGTTAAAGCTTAGGAAGAAGAAACGTTTTTCTCCCCCGCCTCTCTTGTTTTCTCAGGAAACCTGTCAGCCAGCAAAGCTTATCAGAAAGGACATACATGCAACTTTAAGCTTAAACATAGACAACTGAAGAAGAAAATCTTTCATCTAAATACATATAGAAGGTGTTCTGTGTTATAAAACCTCTGGAAATGAAAGCAACTTCCTGTCGGCGGTTGAGCATCCATTGCAAAGCTCATCTAATGCCTCTAATGCAAAGCTAACAGCACAGTCTTAAGCATGTTTACTTAGAATTAAGTCTCATTGAGTTCAGGGGGACTTACTGCCAAGTAAATGTGCTTTAACATTAGTATTTTCTCTTCCTTCAATGGTAATACGGGCTGCATCCACACTTAAGTTTGCTTCCACCACTGGTTTGGGAAACGACGTAGCTGCAATCCGTGTCTATCTTTTGTTGTTTTTTAATATTGCATTTTGATGTGTTTTCCCCCCCCAAACCAGCTTCAACCCAAATTAAGAAAAAGAATGGCCTAGCTATGTTTTAAGCTGATCTGTACACAGCCACAGCCATGTTAAAATCTCTAGCAGAATTATTTCGCTAGTTAGCAGGTAATGTCAGCTGGCAGCCATTTTGTGAGCTCCAGTTTCAAAGCAGCTTCAAACGCTCCAGCGTTGCTTGAGGACTGAGCTTCTTATCTAGAAACATCTCCCTTTACCACATGAAATACAGCGCTTTATTGATGCTCAGAACGGCAGCAGCATACCTTAGTTTCAGAGGAAAGCTCTCTAGCCATAGGCTACAAAGGAGATAAAAAACTTAAACTGCTGCTTCTAATTGCTAAAGGAAACAAGAATTTTTAACTGTCCCCAATAACTTCCTTTCTCCCTAAAGGTAGAGCTAATTGTGCGATCATAATTGTGTAATCATGAGGGGGAAGGTATGAACCTTTCGCTTAGAACGTTACATGAGAGAAGTGAATTTAATGCAAAAGCAACACGGTGGTCTGTTATTTATTTTAAGGGTCTGATTTCAAGAATCAGACCTGTTAAAATTATTTATCCCTACTTGCAGATGGAGGGGGGGAGTCTTCAGGCCCCATCTTGGTTGGACAACTTGTACACTGGAATATGGGATGGGGCAGGTCCATTTATTTCTGAAAACCAACGAGGAAAAATAATGTGTGGGGAAATGGGCAGAGACAGGGCTGGGTCCAGGTTCGAGGGAGTCTCACCAAAGTAACCCTGGGTGGCAGCAATGCAACTTTCAGAGCAAGGAGGAGGTGCCATTTTAATTCCATAACAAGGTACCACTGTTAAATCAATAATTATAGTTGCTTATGTGGGACGCGGGTGGCGCTGTGGGTTAAACCACAGAGCCTAGGACTTGCTGATCAGAAGGTCGGTGGTTCAAATCCCAGCAACGGGGGTGAGCTCCTGTTGCTTGTTCCCAGCTCCTGCCCACCTAGCAGTTCGAAATCACGTCAAAGTTCAAGTAGATAAATAGGTACCGCTCCGGCGGGAAGGTAAACGGCATTTCCGTGTGCTGCTCTGGTTCGCCAGAAGCGGCTTAGTTATGCTGGCCACATGACCCGGAAGCTGTCTGCAGACAAAGGCCGGCTCCCTCGGCCAATAAAGCAAGATGAGCACCGCAACCCCAGAGTCCGTCACGACTGGACCTAATGGTCAGGGGTCCCTTTACCTTTACCTATGATAGACAACTAACAGCTGAAAATGTGCTTAATATTACAGGTAGAAAAGCAAAAGAAACCAAATTATCTAGTTTGTGGCTTGCCCCCTGCCCCTGAACAGCCACTCACAAAACCGAAGGACCCTCCCAAACAACCACATAGCAGGTAAACATTGACATAAGTTCATAGGCCCCTATATTTTATACAGATACTTTTTATACTACTTTAATTCTCTTTTGCCAAAATGAGAATATTTGCGCTGCATGCTGTCTTTCTTCCAAGCCAGGAATGTGTATGCATTGGGAAAAGGAGATCAAATCTGGATGTTTCCTGGTGAATCGATATACAGACTGACATGCAGTGAGCATTTATCTTCATTAGCCCTAATGTTGAATACCTATATAAGTAGCAGATTGACACATTGCTGTGTGCTTTTGGTGGCAACCAGTAAAATGGGAAAACTTCCCCTCAGGGCAATTCAAATCCGTTTAGCTTATTAAAAAGTTAATAGGCAACTTGATTGTGGGATGTAACTACCTACAGGGGAGGAAACTATATAATGGGCTAAAAGGCTTCCACACAGCATCATTGAGAGGCTGAAGCTGAGGGTTAGAAATAAAGCACATCACTTTGAACTGCAAGTGTGATTAACCATTGGAAGAAGCTACCCAAGGAAAGTGCTGAATTCTCTGCTGTTCTCTTCCTTTTGCTGAAAGTGCTGCTCTCTTCCTTTTGCAGTTCTTTCTAAAGCAGCTGATATGGTAGAGCTGTCCAGCAAATTGGATTCTCTCCACAACTCCATACAAATAACACTTCCTTTAAGACACGTTTCTCATTATTCTACCTCTTTTGACTGTTTTTCAGACTACTCAGATCAACAATGCTATCTTGTGGCTTTTGCTTACCTTGCCCCCTCATGCTAGAATTCTTTTACTTAACATCGGCTATAAACTAGGGGACACGGGTGGCGCTGTGGTCTAAACCACAGAGCCTAGGGCTTGCCGATCGGAAGGTCGGCGGTTCAAATCCCCGCGATGGGATGAGCTCCCATTGCTCGGTCCCTGCTCCTGCCAACCTAGCAGTTTGAAAGCATGTCAAGGTGCAAGTAGATAAATAGGTACCACTCCAGCGGGAAGATACACGGCGTTTCCGTGCACTGCTCTAGTTCGCCAGAAGCGGCTTAGTCATGCTGGCCACATGACCCAGAAAAACTGTCTGCGGACAAACATCGGCTCCCTCGGCCAATAAAGCAAGATGAGCACCACAACCCCAGAGTCACACAGATATGCACAGATTCCAAATGCCTGTGAAAAGGGCTCTTGGTAAATAGGGCTGGAATCCCAATTCTGGAAGTCTCCTCTGCAATTACGCTGGTTAGAAGCATGCTCAGAGAAACAGAGGCAATATCACCACCTTTACTCACTCTCCAGTTTTTACAAAGCACTAGCTAGGCATAAGTGTGCTTATGTTTTTTAGAAGATATCTGAAGCAAAATAAACTCTATTAAAAATTAAAATTGATTTAATGTTTGTATGGTGCTTTCTCAACAACCACATTGAGCTCAAAGTGGCTCACAATAATTTTTAAAAAGCAAATAGTATTTCCATCAATACAATTGTATCAATAAGGTAGGTAAAGGACCCCTGGATGGTTAAGTCCAGTCAAAGGTGACTATGGGGTTGTGGCGCTAATCTCGCTTTCATTCCAAGGGAGCCGGCGTTTGTCCACAGACAGCTTTCCGGGTCATGTGGCCAGCATGACTAAACCGCTTCTGGCACAACGGAACACCATGACGGAAACCAAAGTGCATGGAAACACTTTTTACCTTCCCGCCACAGTGGTACCTATTTATCTACTTGCACTGGCATGCTTTCGAACTGCTAGGTACGCAGGAGCTCACCCCGTTGTGCAGATTCGAACTGCCAACCTTCAGCAAGCCCAAGAGGCTCAGAACACAATGTCATATATGTAAAGCATATCAATAATAAATGCAGTTGAAGGCATAATAAATAAATAAATACATACATACATACATACATAAATAATGCTTCACATACAGCAGGGGGAATGGCAATCCAGACTGAAGGGACAACTGCAGAAAATGTATGTTTTGGTCACCACCATGCAATATTCTGTGCTATGCAGTAAAAATTCCCTGATGATCTAAGTCAGTGTTTTCCAACAGGTCAATTGCGATCCACTGGTCGATCCCTGTGAGGTTTTGGTTGATCGTGGTCGATCGCTGGCCCCCTTCTGGCCCCGCCCCACCATTGTTGGAGAACGGAAGACGGAGTTTAAAAACGAAGGGTGTTTCCCCCCCCAGCGATCCATCAGTGAGTTGCTGTTTCTCTTTGACCCCAAAATAATGCAAAAACATTGTGCCCCCTCCCCCAAAAAGCTAAGCCTAAAAACAGGACTTTTCCCCTCCCCCAAAAAAGCTCAACAACTTTGACCTGAACCCCAATAAAACAGGGGTAGATCACTGCCAATTTTTCAATTCTTTGAGTAGATCGCAGTCTCTTGGAAATTGGCCACCCCTGATCTAAGTGATCTGACAGGTGTGTATACAGCAACAGGCAGCCCTTCAGGTAATTTGGCCTTGATGCATTCAGAGCTTTCTAGTTCACTTGGACCTGTCCCAGGAGCTAATCATCAGCTACTACAAATCCCCCAGGTGTGAATGTCCAGGTTCTCCACTCTACAACCTGCCCACTGCACCCTCACCACCTGAAGCTTCTGGACTAGTCTCTGGGGAAGCCCCACAAATAGCCCATTGCAGTAGTTCAGTTGCAAAGCTACACTTAACAGTGCTGTTTATCACCATTGTGTGGTGAAGCAGATATCACATACAGAAAGAAATTTGAGTTCCAGAAACTTTGCCTGTGTGGCTAAAAACATGTAGGCTAAAATTCACGAACAAACCCCTCACATCACATTCTTACCTTTATGGTGAAGAGGCAAAAAAGGATCAATGTGCAAGATGCATTTATGAGCTTACCTTTCGGTTCTGCATCTGTCGCAGGGATGGTGTACAAGGGGAGCAGTTACTCAAATCATGTTGAAATAAGTTAGAAATAAAAAACCTGCAAGCAACATTTTTCATGGATTTATAGAAATATTCAGCATGAGCAAGTATTTTAACGACTCTTATTTATATTCACAACAATGTTGCAAGGCAGGTTATTAATATCTGTATTTTCTGGGTAGCAAACTGAGGCCAGGTACCAGCAACTTCCACAGTTCATGGATTAGCAAAAAATATAAGCTCAGATCCAATGTGCCTTCTCTGGACCATCAATGCAAAATATTTCAGTGCTAACAAAGAATAAAGAGGGGCGGGGGAAACCCTCTCATCCCACAGCCTCCAAATGCAGGCAGAGGAAATTTATAAGGGCGAAGACATAACGGGAGAAATTGTTTATTTGTTTGTTTGCCTTTATAAAGCCCATTTGGGAGGAACATCAGTTTATCTACCATACATCAGTTATCCGGCTTGCACCAGTTAAGCTGATGCTGTGGCCGTCCTTTGTTAGAAATTAATGTGTGCAATAAAGTTTTACATTTTTCATATGTTTTTGAAGTATGGGGGCTATAATTCTTTTGACTGCATAATTACTTTTTGTACACAAGAAAAATGAGATGCTTAGTCCTATGTAAATAACCCTCAAAACAAAACCCAGGACAACAGTTTCGTGCTTTTCATCCTTGAGGACTTGCACGTAAATATTTCCTAGGAATCTTAAAATATATTTCTGTATATCAGGACAGGATGTTTCAAGAGAGTGAGATGGTGATGAGTTTTACAGTCACAGGGGGGCAAAAGTCACTCGGGGGCCAGCCAGCTCCTCTCGCCAGGTAGCATTCATCCTCATGACCTAAAAAAGTGCAAGTTCTACTAAGATCACACAGAGAGGAAGTACAATTCAGAATATATTCATGCATATGTACCTAGAGCATGAGATAATACCTTTCGGCAGTCTTCCCCAACCTAGCACCCTCCAGATGTTTTGGACTTCAGCCCCATGCTGGATGGAGTTAATGGGAATTGTTGTCCAAAACATCTGGAATGCTCCAGGTTAAACAAGCCTGTCTTCGGGACCGTTTATCTCTGTAGTGTCTTGCCCAGGCGTAGGCAAACTCTGGAAACTACAATTCCCATCATCCCTAGCTAACAGGACCAGTGGTCAGGGATGATGGGAATTGTAGTCTCAAAACATCTGGATGGCTGGAGTTTGCCTATGCCTGGTCTTGCCCATCCCCTGCACTCAGGTGCATATATGTCCAATCACTAGCTGAGGTCCAGTTAGGAACAAGGGGATGAGCCTTTTCTGTGCCAGCATCTATCCTGTGGAACTCCCTGTCACAGGAGATTCACTTGCACCTTCTCTTACAGCTTTCACTGACAGAGACTTCTTTCAGCTTGCCTTCTGGTTTTTTAGTCACCTGGTTTTATTGTTTTTCTCCTCCGTGGTTTAGTTTTTATTGCATTATTGTGACAACGTATCCAGTTTGCGCAGTTTTTTTGTCCTTCATACTCTGATAGAGTGAAAAGGCTAAAAAATCTAGTAAACGAACAAATGCTGCCCCAGAATAAGGTGATAGAAAGGATGGTCAAAGGATTGTATCCATACTCTCATTGTCAAAAATGTTTTGTGATGACATCTGGGAACAGAAGGGACACTCAGAAGGTGGGAGATCAGAACAAAGCTGAATTTGGGAGCACCACTACACAAGTGTTCCAACCCAAGTTAAGCCGTTTTTAAACCCCATTGGTTTCAATGAGAGTGTTAGGCATGTATTTCAGTCTCTCTATTTTTATTCTTGTCAGCTGCCTTGAGCACTACCTGGTGAAGAGTCAGGATTAAATTTTAACAAACAAATAAGGCTCTTTATGCCCTTGCAAAAGCTAGGTGGTTCCACTGTGGAGCTGCCTTGCCTTGCCTTCAACAGCTAAACAGCTTAAGGCACCTGAACTAATGCCGGACTGGGACTGCTGAAGACCTTTGCCATTCCAAATTTGCACATTAGTGTAGCATAGTTCAGGTAATATGACCCAGGCATTGGTTTCTCTCTTTGGTCTGCATGTAAATGGTTCTCTGCATGCAAGGAGAGCCTCTACATAGAAATTAAGCTGCTGGGAGAGCTAGGCCAGAGCCCTTCTCCCTGATGTCTAGTTTTTAGTTTGTATGGAAGAAGAGACACATTCAATCATGTGAGCTTTCACCTGCAGTATATGAGCCCAACCTACAGCAAGGACCGGGCCTTTGTGAGGAATCCAGAAGATGGAGTCACAGATTGCATACACAAGCTTACTGTAGACATGGCATTCTCCCATATGCATTTTGTCAATGAATATCACAGCTTCATGCTCTCTGTGTCCTACTCACACAGTTCTCCCAGAGCTTATTAAGGGCTCCTGCTATACCTTCTCTCCCCAAAGTCAAGTATTTCCCTCCTGTTGAATTTGAAAAGGGAAGTGCAGTCTTTCAATAGCAAAGGCGATTTTTGAAAAATGTAAACAAAATTTACTTCCCTTGCCTGACCCCTTGAATGGCCAGTTTTGTCCTGCAGCAAATATTTATGTTTGAGCTATAAACCCCTGAAACTGAGGGGTTATAGTGGAAATGCTGACAGAGAATTAAGAGACCCTTAACCCATGGTTTAAGATGGCCTTGCTATAATTAAAGGTCTGCCTTTTATTTTCAACAGCAGTCATCATGACCTTGACTCCGTTTTTTTAATTATAGGAGGGAATTACTCCTAAGTTGGGTGTTCACTCTCTCTAAATTAAACATATAAACCGCTGAAGAGGCAAGATTGATCTAATAGCTTTTCCTCCCCCACCACCTCTACTTTTTTCATTGGCTGAAGTTGAACTTCTAGCAAGAATCTTAAGTAAAATGAATATCTATGATTTGATTCTCCAGGTTCCCCAGTCAGCAATGAAATTGCCTGTACAATAAGCTTTAAAGGTTAATGAACAAGGAACAAGCTGACATTTTATGTGGGAAAGGTTCCAACAGTTCAGAAAGTTATGGGTTCCAAAGTTAGAAGTTTTTTTAAAAAAACAAAACAAAAATGGTGCGCATGTGTGTTTGGCTGGTTCGTTAGGTTCCAATCTATGAGCACAGCGCAGTTTTTGAATAGCTATGCACTGATAATTAGGTGCAAAATATACAACATCTCTTAATGTTGACTCGCTTTTAGACTTTGATCATACCTTTGATAAGGCAAGTGTTGAACACAGTTGGCTGATCGCACTGAGTTCAACAGGACTTACTTCCTGGTAAGCAGGTCTAGGACTGAAGCCTTTAAGTCTTTATGGATGTTTTGCCTCTCTCTCTCTCTTTGTCATAAATAAAACAGGAAAATACCTTGAATTTATGAATTATACTTAGTCTTCCAGAAGGGTGAAGCTATGGATGAAAATAATGAAACATTTCAATGAGTGACTTGGCCCCAGTGCCCACACCTGGAATAGAAGGGAGAGGCACTTGTCACAGGATTAATAATAATAATAATATTTTTTTTTTATTTATATGCCGCCCTTCCCGGTTCAAAAACCGGGCTCAGGGCGGCTAACAACAAGCAGCATAAAATACAGTATAAAAACATGAATAACAATAAAAATCAAAAATCAAAAATTCATTTAGGGGAAATAAGCATTAGATAATCCCCAGGGCTAGCTGGCTGAATTGGTCCTACCTGGGCCAGTGAGGAGGCCAGGGAAGAATTAGCTGTGGGGTCTCAGAGCAGGTAATCTTCATAAAAGGGGAGGGGGAGGGAAGAGAAGGGAAGGGAAATAAAAGATCAGGCTGAATTCAAATTGAAGGCCAGGCAGAATAGCTCTGTCTTATAGGCCCGACAGAAGGTTAAATCCTGCAGGGCCCTAGTCTCATGGGACAGAGCATTCCACCAGGTTGGAGCCATCACTGAAAAAGTCCTGGCTCTTGTGGAGGATAGTCTGACTTCCTTAGGGCCCGGGACCTCTAAACTATGGTTATTCGTGGACCTTACGGTCCTCTGCGGGGCATACCAGGAGAGGTGGTCCCGTAAATACGAGGGCCCTAAGCCACAAAGGGCTTTAAAGGTCAAGGATTACTTAGGGCTGCAACTTTATTAGCATAAAGCTGGAGCTGCCTTGGGTCCTTCCTCTGTTGCCTTGGAGGAGTCCATCTGCTGACCTTGCCCTGAGTCCAGAAGCAGTGCTCTGACAGCTTCTGCCTCCTCTGACCACATCGTCCCAGGTGTTGATGGAGGTCTTCCTGAGTCATTGGAGCACAAGAACTTGCCCTATAGAGAGACAGAGAGTTTGTCCCTCTAACCCAGTATTGTCTAAACTGACTGGCAGCAAGACCACAAGGTTTCAGGCAAGGTGCATTCCAAACCCTACTGGGAGATGCCAGAAAGTGAACTGAGGACCTTCTGCATACAAGGCAGAAGCTCTAACGCTGACAATTAATCATTATGTCAGATGCAGTCCAGGATAAGCAGGGCAAGGAGGGGAACAGGTCTGGTTAACAGGCAAAATATTCTGCCTCAACCCCTAAGTGACTTGCTGCTTATGCATCATGACCCCAGGGACAGTGTACAGGTATCAGGACTGTTTAAAATGTGCAGATAAGGAACAGGTGTTGACCTTATAACCCTCTTTATAAGCTTTGCCTTAGGTCACTCTGGAGTTCAGGGAAGGCGAGGAGCTTCCATGATGTAACTGAAACAGGGACCCACATAGAATCATAGAATTGTAGAGTTGGAAGGGACCCCCAAGTCCAACCCCCTACAATGCAGGAATCATGACAGATGGCCATCCATCCTCTACTTAAAAGTCTCCAATGAAGGAGAGTGCATCACTTTCTCAGGAAAGCTGTTCCACTGTTTAACAGTTCTTACCATCAGAAAGTTCTTCCTGAGGTCTAGTTGGAATCTCCTTCCTTGCATCTTGAAGTCATTGGTTAGGGTCTTACCCTCCAGAGCAGGGGGAAATGAGCTTGCCCCATCTTCCATGTGACAGCCCGTCAGATATTTGGAGATGGCTCTCATCTCTCAGTCTCCTTTTGGAGCTCCTCTTTTGGTTTTCCAGAGAGTTAGCAAGTTATTGCAAAGCAATGACTTCCTCCCCTCTGCAACTCCTAGCCAGGTTCATCTGTCCTCTCTGCCCATTGCCTCTCTCAGGTTTGCTTTCCCCACTAGGCCTTCTGTCTCTGGACTCATCCTCATTTTCTAGGGGTGCCCTCAAGAAGTTGGCCTACAATTCCCACCAGCCCCAGGCAGAACAGTCAGTGGAAAGGGGTGGTGGGAATTGGAATCCTGCAACATCTGGAGAGTACCACATTGGCTTCCTTGCTTTCCTAGCCCCGCCCCTGCCTCCACTTCATTGGCCAAACTGCCTGCTCCTTCTGTAGTCCCATCTATCTCTTTGCTCCCACAGGGGTGGGGGACCTCCAGATGTTGGTGGACTACAACTTCAACCATCCGTGACCACTGGCCATGATGGCTGGGGATTATGGGAGTTGGAGTCCAGCAATATCTGGGTTCCCCACCTCTGCTCTATAGGATCAAAGCAGCTTACCGTTGTTCTTTTGCTTATTGCTTGTGAACAGATCCTCTTTCCCATGTAACCGTCTTTCTCTGCCGTCAAGTCGACCTGGACAGCCTGGCTGGTGCTGAGCATTACTCTAGGTTTTCCTCAATACGACTGTGGCATTTTCAGTTAGACCTCAAAGCACTGAACTGGTAATAAAGAATGTTCGTCTTAATATTTATCTGTACATAATGCAAACTGTGTACCCGTAAGGCACAGTTCCACACTTTAAATGATTGCTTGTCTGTATTATAGATGAATGATTAGAGTCACTGCATGGGAGCTGTGGGATGGAGACTCACCAGTCTGAAATTTATTTATATGACTCGGTGAATGAATCTGTCAGGAGCATAACTTAGAAATGTTTTTAAACCACAATTCCAAGTATCTCCTGCCTCTTTACATTGTATCAGCCCATTTGCCTAGAACACTCCCATCTCTTAATGAGATAGATGGAAAATGAATGGGAACAGTCCTGTGTATGTAATTAATATTGTGTGGGTGAGGGAGGGAGGGAGGGAAGAGTATTATTAATGGCTTTCAGCTCATTTATAAATCTGCCCTACAATTGCCAACCATTATATCTGGGTCCTAAGGGCCAATCCTATGAGTTGCTGCCTGGAAGCACTTAAGATCAGGAATATGGACCCTAACTTGAGAATGCAAGTATATTTGGCTCACACCTCAGGTTTCCTCTGTATTTGATGACAGTTTCCTTTATGTGTAACTGCTGAACATGTGAACCGATTCCACTGGCAAGCATTGGGATATTGGTTGATAATTAAAGCTTTGTCTGTGTTGATGGTCCACTATGCATGCAAGCCATCCCTAAATCAGGTGAGAAGTACACATGTGTGGACCAGCCTTTAGCAGCACCTTTTCCTGTAGATGGCATCCCATAATACCTTCTGCTGGGGTGCTTACCTTCTACCGTGTTATAGGGCAACTATGCCATGCAAGTTATGGGAACCTGTGCTGCACCTGGGACTGGACCTAACAGTCAGGGGTCCCTTTACCTTTACAAGCAAATTGGCTAAGATTAATGGCAAATTTAGACTTTTAACACCATTGAATATTTGATTCACTGTTCTAGAGCTGAGCATAATAGTGTGTGGTTTTTTTAAAAGGTAGACTAAAGCTGGAATTTCCATAGAGTTTCAGAAACTTTGAGTCAAGCAAAACATGGAAGCTTGCATACCTGAGCTGGCTTTGTGGGATCTGCAGAAGTCACTGAGACAACTCACAAGCTGACTACACTGAAGCTCCAGCCCTTTTTCCAGTTCAAAATGAGTATTTGTCTTTAAAGTACAGTAATACAAGCCAGCTGCCTATCAAGTAAAGAAAGACATTTGCACATCCAAACTACAGTAGTCTTATTTCCACTTCTGCTACTCCTGTTTAATGTTTAGTTCTTGCTGTTGTGGTAAAGGTGGCCTTATTCCCACCCAGAGTGTCACCCTGATTTTCTGCCGTAATGATGAATCTCACATTATAAAGTTTCCAGATTTGATGTCGACAACCTGGATCTATCCTCTCTGGAGCTCAGCCACATTTGTGGGAGTGGATCCTAACAGATCTCAATGGAGCCCTTTCATTTCACTCCCTCTTCCCTGCCAGTCCTCGGCCAGACATGAGTGCATGGCAACATGCCTAGTCATCTGGGTGGGAAGTCCTAGATGCATATGTACAGCATATGTACATCCAGCCATCTCACTTTTCTCTAATGCCACACATAAGATTACTCATCGTGCTCCAACCTGGAGAACTGACTCAGGGTAGGATCCCAGAAGAAATCGGAATAAAGAGAAGATTCCATTGCTTGGGAAGAGTGAATTGCTCAGTCGGTGTGCTTCATTGTTTAAAAGAGATTGCCCTAAGGGTTGGCTCACACTTATATAGATTCTATATATAGATTAGTAACTCTAATAACAAATAAACTGTTGAAATTCATATTAATTTATTTACTGATGAAGATTTTGTGGAAACAGGTCCAGTGATCAGTCGTTCACTGAGTATAGCAAATCATTGTATTTTGTAAAAAAGGTAAAGGACTCCTCACAGTTAAGTCCAGTCATGGCCGACTCGGGGGTTGCGGAGCTCATCACACTTTACTGGCCGAGGGAGCTTCCCAGTCATGTGGCCAGCATGACTAAGCCGCTTTTAGCGAACCAGAGCAGCGCATTGGAAACGCCGTTTACCTTCCCGCTGGAGCAGTACCTATTTATCCACTTGCACTTTGACATGCTTTCGAACTGCTAGGTTGGCAGCAGCAGGGACCGAGCAACGGGAGCTCACCCCATCGCAGGGATTCGAACTGCCGACCTTCCAATTGGCAAGCCCAAGAGGCTCAGTGGTTTAGACCACAGCGCCACCCACGTCCCTTTTGTATTTTGTAGTCTTCCCTATTTATTGTCAAATTAACCAAGGATATTCATTTAGGGACTTCATAACACATGGTTTTCTACCCCCCCCCCCTTTTTTTAATTAATAGCCAAGTGTATCAGTTCCTTGTACATTATCAAAAACTGATTGTTCCAGTTTTATACTGAAAAAATTATATATATTAGTGGTCTTCACAGATGTTTTTTCACCTTTGGGGTATGTCAGTAAAATTCAGCCTCCATTTTTTCCTCCTTCTGGGTTAACACAGGTGAGATCCAAATAAGTCATACTTGCATACTGATCAGCTCTGGGAAAAGGGGGATAGTGTAATTTGGGTAAAAGAAATCCTATTTGAATCATAGTAAACGATCTACTGGGATGAGGGGCATTTCCGTGCGCTGCTCTGGTTTGCCAGAAGTGGCTTAGTCATGCTGGCCACATGACCCGGAAGCTGTACGCCGGCTCCCTCGGCCAATAAAGCGAGATGAGCGCCGCAACCCCAGAGTCGTCCGCGACTGGACCTAACGGTCAGGGGTACCTTTTCCTTTACCTTTAAACAACCTACTAAGAAGGAGGCAAGCTGCATAAACAAAGGATCTCTTATCGGCCTTTGGTGCATATAAAAAATTGAGTACATTCCTCTAAGAAGTTTGTTGAAAATATTTCTTACCAAGGATTCAAAATTACTGGATCTTGTTTGGAAAAGACTCAAATTGTCAAAATGGATTAATAACTGGCATTCCATTGCTCTCTGTGCACCACTGTTTTGGTTGTTCCATTTTTTGTATCAATTTCTTGAGTAAAAGGTAAAGGTACCCCTGCCCGTACGGGCCAGTCTTGACAGACTCTGGGGTTGGTGCGCCCATCCCACTCTATAGGCCGGGGGCCAGCGCTGTCCGGAGACACTTCCGGGTCACGTGGCCAGCGTGACATCGCTGCTCTGGCGAGCCAGGGCCGCACACGGAAACGCCGTTTACCTTCCCGCTAGAAAGCGGTCCCTATTTATCTACTTGCACCCGGGGGTGCTTTCGAACTGCTAGGTTGGCAGGCGCTGGGACCGAGCAATGGGAGCGCACCCCGCCGCGGGGATTCGAACCGCCGACCTTTCGATCGGCAAGCCCTAGGCGCTGAGGCTTTTACCCACAGCGCCACCCGCGTCCCTAATTTCTTGAGTACACTATAGTATATTTTCATATTTTGGATCTGTATGTTGCTTGTGCATTTCTGTGGTGAGCATGGCCAATGTTGGTTATCGCGTGTAGAGCATGGAAACCCATCTCAGGTTCACTTCAGTCCTTGGCATGCATCTGCGCATATAGAAAAATTATGTCCCTTTCATGAGGAGATAGAGTTCTAGAGTGAAGCATAGACATGGAGAAATGTATTCAAATACTTGCCTAGTCACATTTCACAGATGACAGGAAGGAGCGTGTGAGCCCAGGACTTCCTCTCATGTGGTGCCATGACCTGGTGTATGAACTGTCCTTGTAGCTTTCTCCATAAGCATTTTACTCCTCTACACAAAAATGTAATCTGCCTATAGGATTTTGAACAAATACTTGCTGAAATGGAGCCTCACATCAAATTTCCATATTTTTACAGCACCCTTCAGAGTAATTATTATCAAGGGGATATGATTTCAAAGACAGGAATAAAAGTGGATTGCCTAACACCAAGGGACTTTTATTAAAACGTAGGTGTCCGACGCCTTTGAATATCTCCCTCAAATGTCAAAATAAATTAACAAAGTACCTTTTTAATGTTTGCTCATTTTGTTTGATAAATTGCCAGGCTGTGAAATTCCACTGGGCCTCTCAGTCATTAGGGCAAAAGAGTAAGTTCTCCTGTATTTCTGAGCTGAGCAAAATGATGATCAATAAAGGATTAGGGGCCTTTTTATTATTTGAACTTTAACATTCTTCAAGTCTGGATTTCTGCATCTTCAAAAGAATACCATCTTTTCATGGAAACTTACGAAATGTGAATTATTTATTTCTCCTGTAAATATGTAATTAGGCACATTTTTAGAATCTCTAATTAGTCCCTCACCCTTTAAACCCATAAGAAATGCTAATATGCCTCTAAGGTAATGGCAAGTTTTTAAAAAAAATAAAAGGGGGGGATAATGTAAGCTGTTCTTATGTGTAGTGTAATTATGTTTGCTGTCTGTAAAAAATTGGGGAGGGGGGTTAAAAGGACCCAGTGAGAATTACTGTGGGGGGTGAAGAAGAAGGTTAGCTGCTCCTATTCAGGCTATAATTAGTAAGTGAAAAGATGTGAAGCTTTTGAATATGCTTCCTGCTAAGTTTCCAAAAGGGCTTAATGCTTGAATCCAGCAGAGACACTGTATCGTAAATTTTGAATTAGTGGGGATCAAATGGGTGGCAAAGCCTAGATACTTTTGCTTATCCTTTGCTTAAGCAAAGGAAATTTAAAATTTGAAGAAATGATTTGTTTTTAATTACTTTTTTGTCTTTTTATTTTTTCTGCATTTTAATTTTTGTGTATTTTTGCATTCTATGTACTTTCTTATTTGTTTTTCTGTATTTTTTCTGTTTTGTAATTTTTTCTCTTTTATAAAACTTTAATAAATATCTTTTTAAAAAAACAAAGCCTAGATACTTTTTAGGGAGAATAAATGCAAAAGAAGACAAGATTCCTATCATTTTAATTGTCACAAAAGGAGGAGTTTTATTTAAATATTTACACATTCCCTTTGAGAGTTAAAGAGGACATGGGTGGTGCTGTGGGTTAAACCACAGAGCCTAGGACTTGCCGATCAGAAGGTCGGCGGTTCAAATCCCCGTGATGGGGTGAGCT
This sequence comes from Podarcis siculus, assembly GCA_034642415.1. Lineage (NCBI taxonomy): Eukaryota > Metazoa > Chordata > Lepidosauria > Squamata > Lacertidae > Podarcis > Podarcis siculus. Next base: position 1,018,185 of record JAXCMG010000095.1, on the reverse strand, counting down.
CCCGTTGCTCGGTCCCTGCTCCTGCCAACCTAGCAGTTCGAAAGCACGTCAAGTGCAAGTAGATAAATAGGTACCGCTCCAGCGGGAAGGTAAACAGCGTTTCCGTGCGCTGCTCTGGTTCGTCAGAAGCGGCTTAGTCATGCTGGCCACATGACCCGGAAGCTGTACGCTGGCTTCCTCGGCCAATAAAGCGAGATGAGCGCTGCAACCCCAGAGTCGGTCACGACTGGACCTAATGGTCAAGGGTCCCTTTACCTTTTGGGAGTTAAGCCCTCTCATGGGGGCTTACATGAAACCCACAAAACCATTTTTAAAATCCAGTTGCAATAACTAAATCACTACAGTTGTCCGCTTTGAAACAAATGCATTTTAAGTCATGAAGAAGAGCAATTATGTCTCAGTACTGGAGAGAGAGTTCCAAGGAAATGTAGCAGCTACTGAAAAGCCCCTGCCGGTCTGATGGTGGGATCCTGAAAAGGTGGCCTCAGCGGTCTGTCTGGATGTTTTCTAGCCATCTTGAACAGCAATCTCACATACGGTGCATCACAGTAGTAATACATTCTTTTTAATAATAATAATATTTATTAAAATTTTCCAATCAAACCAAATTATATATTCAAAATTATACAAATTATCCAATAATGAAACAAATCCCAATGTTATGCCTAATTATAAATTATTATTCTTTTTTAGCTGACTTCCCATGCTTTAAGGTCAGAAGGAATCCTAATCATCTCATAGTTCTACTGCATTTCAAAATATTACAATAATCCCCTTAATAACATTCTGATGTTAATCCTTCATGATTTTCAACAGCCTCTGCGTTCATTCTGCAAATGAGTTTAAGTCCAAATAAAACGTTTCTGTGTGGATTTTATGTCTTTACTCTTCTTCTTTATAATCCAAATCTGTAGTCCAAGATTCCCCTCTGTAAATTCACATCCTCTCTGGTGTTTCTGCCAAATCAGTCCAGGAGCCTTCCACTGCAGGTAGCTGCCATATTGACACACAGCCCAGATAAAATCAAATCATGAAGTCTGCCCATTGTTGTTCCTTAACCAGCTGCTATTCAACCAGTAGTAATGCATTCTGAGCCACTGACTCCACTTGTGTCTCTGGAGATATCATAGAGTCCAGGGGAACTTCATACTGCAAACATAGCCTTTCAGCAAGACTGCAATCCTTTCCAAACCAAGTTGTAGGCCTCCATTCAGATCAGCAGACTTCCCAATCCACTGCTCCTCCATTATTATTCTTTTATTCTGATGCACCTTATTTACTATAATCCATTCAGGGTTCCCACAGCATCCCAGTAGCTAGAAGGTGGCCGTCTTCTGTGAGTGAGCAGGGGCACCTTCTCCACAGATGGAGCTTAAGAACACAACCTGGAAACTACAACTAATCCAGAATGCAGCAGCTAGACTGGTGACTGGGAGCGGCCACCAAGACCATATAACACCAGTCTTGAAAGACCTACATTGGCTCCCAGTACGTTTCCGAGCACAATTGAAAGTGTTGGTGCCGATCTTTAAAGCCCTAAACGGCCTTGGTCCTGTATACCTGAAGGAGCGTCTCCACCTCCATCATTCAGCCCGGACACTGAGGTCCAGCGCCAAGGGCCTTCTGGCGGTTCCCTCGCAGCGAGAAGCCAAGTTACAGGGAACCAGGCAGAGGGCCTTTTCAGTAGTGGCTCCTGCCCTGTGGAACACCCTCCCACCAGATGTCAAAGAGAAGAACAACTACCAGACTTTTAGAAGACATCTGAAGGCAGCCCTGTTTAGGGAAGCTTTTAATGTTGAACAGACTACTGTATTTTAATACTTTGTTGGAAGCCACCCAGAGTGGCTGGGGAAACCCAGCCAGATGGGTGGGGTATAAATAATAAATTATTATTATTATTATTATTATTATTATTATTATTATTATTATTACCTGAGGTGGAGCAGACCAATGACAGTTCTTTGAGGAGATTCTACTGAGTGTATGCCTTCATTCTAAGATGGGCAGCTCAGTGTCCTACACTCAACAGTTGTCATGTAAGCAGGCTGCAGCAGCCTTAAATAGCCATAAAATGATTGAACAGTTTCAGCCTAAGATTTGCTGTGCCACCTGGAAAGTGTTTTAAGATGGACCATTCCAGTTCTCTACGCAAGGGCTGAAAACGTTAAGCCAAAAATACTAATCAATGTTAAACATAGAGTAAGACGCTATGATGGCACTGCAGTGAAGACCAGCACCACTAGCAGATATGGCTCCACAAGTAGGATTGGGTTGTAAAAATAAGCCTTAAAACAGTTTGGCGTTATATGCTAAAATAGAAATTAACATATCTTTAAAGTTGCAATAAACAGAAAACCTAAAAAGCCTTTCAGGCTGATGTTTTGGAGTGGATTGCAATTCAGGGTATTACCACTCCAGTAATAGCAGGAAATATGCTATTTTAATCTGAGACTGCTTAAAGTGATGGAAAAGCAAACCTGTTAATAGAATGCATTCTCAGCACCCAGAAGTGTTATTCATCATCACACTATATTTGAGAGGCGGGCGTTGTGATGCATGAAACAACTGGAGTGTTAAGTCCTGTCACCTGGCTTTCATGTTGCTGCTCTCTTGCCACAGCTAGGGAAATACTGGCAATTGTGGTATTGTATCTATAGAGGAATTTAGCATCAGGTGACATGACAATAAAAACCAAGAATAAGAGCATCTTGTCTGCGCTCTTGAACTGGAGAATATTGTAGCTGTCAGATATTCTCTGGTCCACTCTCCTACATGATAAAAAGAAGAATCAACCCCAAGCCACTGGCCAACAGAGATGAACAACTCAGTCCAATTTAATCATAATTGCTCTCCTATAAATTATTATTATTATTAATATTAATATTATTATTAATTCAACTTATATACCGGCCTATACCTAGAGGTCTCAGGACGGTTCACAACAAGACCCTATCTTTAGGCTGAGACACTGCAGGTAGTCTCAGGGACGCGGGTGGCGCTGTGGGTAAAAGCCTCAGCTCCTAGGGCTTGCCGATCGAAAGGTCGGCGGTTCGAATCCCCGTGGCGGGGTGCGCTCCCGTTGCTCGGTCCCAGCGCCTGCCAACCTAGCAGTCCGAAAGCACCCCCGGGTGCAAGTAGATAAATAGGGACCGCTTTCTAGCGGGAAGGTAAACGGCATTTCCGTGTGCGGTTCTGGCTCGCCAGAGCAGCGATGTCACGCTGGCCACGTGACCCGGAAGTGTCTCCGGACAGCGCTGGCCCCCGGCCTCTTGAGTGAGATGGGCGCACCAACCCCAGAGTCTGTCAAGACTGGCCCGTACGGGCAGGGGTACCTTTACCTTTTTTACTGCAGGTAGTAGGTATTGAGGAGCAGAAATAAGGGTGAGGTGTGGGGGTAGAGAGCTGTGTGTGCCCCCTAAGCTGCCCTCTAGTGTGGCAGAGGACACTGTCCCATCACCAGTAAAGTTAAGTTTCTGTGATGGAAACAAACTGTCCTGTTGCTCGGGTGTCGTGGAAGGAGCCATGTTTAATGTTTAATGTTCGAGGTGTTAGGAGAGAGATAATACACATTTGGGGGTAGTTTGTCCACCTTTGGTGCCCACCCTGCACTCAGATCTCACCTGTAGCTCCTAGAAGCTGTCAGCATGCAACAGCGGTCACCCCCCAGGAAACAGCTTTGACTGGTGAATTAAACCAGGTAAGGAGAGCCAAAGGGTCTCAAACCCTCAGTGAGTGATGGACTTCACCTGCATACAGAGACAGGCTCTGGCGGATTGAGTGGCTGAGACCAATAGTGGGTCCAAGGGTCAAGAAGGCAGTTTCTGTACATGCTGTAGAAGGGAGTGAGGGTAGTGAGGGGCAGATGGGGCTCATCAACCTGGGAAGGTAGCCCATCCAGTAGAAGGAAAACCCTTATCTAAACCTCCACTGCATATCTTTGGAAGAAGAAAAGGCTAAGGAGTAAACTCTACAGAAAACCCTAAGGAGGAAATCGAGAGTGGAGTTCTCTAAGATAGTTGGGTGGTCCCTTGTATGCTTCCTTCTGGCAACTTCTGCAGCCAAGCTGGTGCCAAACATATTGCTCTCTTTCCTTTGGATCACGTCAGTGAGATTGAGAGGGGGTCTTGTCATCTGGGCAGCCCAGGACCCTCATACACACTGCTCAGGCTTACGCCCTGTGGAGGGCCACAGATTCCCAGTCCCTTAGTTTTCAATGGTAAGAATCCATTGCAGAACCAAATAATTTTGTTAAATGGAATAATTCATTATCTGGCGTTTTTCTACCTGCAAGCTTCTGTATTAGATATGCTTTTCTTTTAATCCACCTCACAATCTTATAATGTGCAGTCTCCTCCATTTCCAGCTTATGGTGCAGAAATCTAAAATAGATGACAAGAAAGCAACGCAAAGGTCTTGAAACCAGACTGTTCCTGCAACTTTCTGGGGTAAGCAGTGTTGCATCAAAGTCAATGATGCCCTTTGTTAAATATGGAGGAAGTACAACCCACATCGCAGCTGACAAATCAAAAGCTATTTATTGAGCCCAATTATGAAGGATCTGTTTTTATCAAAAGGCACCTCTCCAAATTAGCCCTGTGTGCTGAGCCTGAAGGAGTGTCTCCACCCCCATCGTTCAGCCCAGACACTGAGATCCAGCACCGAGGGCCTTCTGGCAGTTCCCTCATTGCGAGAAGTGAGGTTACAGGGAACCAGACAGAGGGCCTTCTCGGTAGTGGCGCCTGCCCTGTGGAACGCCCTCCCTTCAGATGTGAAGGAAATAAGCAGCTATCCTATCTTTAAAAGACATCTGAAGGCAGCCCTGTTTTTAGGGAAGTTTTTAATATTTAATGCTGTATTGTTTTTAACACTTGATTGGGAGCTGCCCAGAGTGGCTGGGGAAACTCAGCCAGATGGGCGGGGTATAAATAATAAATTATTATTATTGTTGTTATTATTATTATTTAGACTAATTTTATAATATCTTACTATACCATAAAAACACACATTTGTCTATATTTGGTTTGTTTCAGTTTTGGCATTTTTTATTCCATGAAACAGGTTCTTTTAATGAGACCCAGAACTCCTGCGAGTAATTTTAATGTATTTGTATAGCCTGAGTTAGATTACAGTTCAGACGCAGCCCGAGAGCTGGCATAATATGGAGGAGATATAGCTTAAGAACACACCAGTGCACAACAGAGGGATAGTTAACTTCCATTGGCTTTGCAACCATATCTGCCTTAAACGCTCCTCTAAGGGGTAATTGTGAGCGAGTCAATGCATGAACCCTCCCCAAAGCTAAGAATGTCACAGCGACAGCACCTTCCCCAAGGCTGTGTGTCACCTCCAAAATAATGCTAGCCTCTATCTCTCTCTCTTCTGTAGATGCCAGCCTGGAATCCAACTCCTGGATTTGTAGCTGTTATACCAATTAAGTCAGTCAACAAATGTTTTCTTAATGTTATCTCTTTTAGTCATGATGGTAAACTGGGCCTTTTGAGCTTTAGGAAATGAGAATGGTCTTCCTGTAGCCTGCAGTGTGTGATATGTCCTGAGAATTAACCTTCCCTTTCCCTCCATCAAAGGGACGGGGCTGTGCAATAAAGTAATTTCCATAATTGGCTGCTGCAGTTACATTTATTGCTCAAGACTTGCCTTTCAATAAATATTCCTTGATGCAAAAGTTTCCTTGGTCAGCAGATCTCTCCTGTTCTCATTTACTTAAACCACCATTGGAACGGGAACAGCAGCATAGGCTTCTGTGGACTAGCACCCACCTTGTCAGATGCAAGGGTGTCAGTTGGCAGGAGGAGGTGTGTTGAACAAATGATAGGTAAAGATGGGGGGCGCTATAAACAGTACTGGAAGAAGCAAAGATCACCAGTGTTGAAGCAATGTTTCTTCAACATCAAGTTCGTTGGACGGGTCATGTTGTGCGGATGCCTGATGATCGTCTTCCAAAGCAACTATTCTATTCCCAACTTAAAAATGGAAAGCGTAATGCTGGTGCTCAACAAAAGAGGGTCAAAGACTGTCTCAAGGAAAATATAAAAAAATGTAGTATAAACACTGACAACTGGGAAACACTGGCCTGCGAGTGCTCCAGTTGGAGAACAGCCTTTACCAAAGGTGTCGTGGACTTTGAAGACACCCGAACTCAGGACGCAAGCGAGAAACATGCTAAGAGGGAGGCATGCTTGGCAAATCCACACTGTGATCGACTCCCGCCTGGAAACCAATGTCCCCATTGTGGAAGGATGTGTGGATCCAGAATTGGCCTCCACAGTCACTTAAGGACCCATTGTTAAAACCGTGTTTATGGAAGACAATCTTACTCGGCTACGAGTGATCGCCAAAGAAGAAGAAGAAAGAAAAGAAGGGTCAAATGTCTATGAAACTGAAAAAGTACTGCCCGTGACAATTTTATGGCTATCTAAGCAGGGCTTTTTTCTGGGGGGGACGCAGGGGTAAGCATACCCCTAAACATTTTGTGAGCCTTTGTACTTTTGTCCATTTACTGTAATTCTTTTTCCCAATTTGAACTACAGTGGGACCTCCGGATGCGAACGGAATCCGTTCCGGAGCCCCATTCGCATCATGAGCAGAATGCAACCCACGTCTGTGTCATTCTGAGCATCTGCACATGAGCGAGTGGCAAAACCCGGAAGTAACCCGTTCCGTTACTTCCGGGTCACCGTGGGATGCACCCTGAAAATATTTAACCTGAAGCAAACGTAACAAAGGTTGTGACTGTATAAAATTCTCAAAATGAGAGTACCCCTAAACATTTTTTTTTAAGGGAAAAAAGCACAGCTCTAAGGTGATGGTGCACATTTTGTTACCATGGTGAATAACGTGCTTACCTTGTGTACACTTAAACTTTACATATTGGTACAGATTCTCCTTATTGCCTTCTGTTGCCATTTGGACCCTCCACTGTTGACAGTTTTTTCTCTATACCTGTCAGCTGGGGATAACACTTAATGCATTTCATTAAGTGGGCTAGTCCATAAAAGCTTATGTCTATAATAAATCTGTTAGGTTTCGGTGCCACAAGACTTCTTTGTTGTTCTTGCCGAAACAGACGACCTTCCTAGGAACTATAACCGTAGTGTACCAGAGCATGGTTACTTATTGCTGATGGAAGTTTCCCCTTAGTTTTAACTTTTAATTAATTTGATAAAGTCATAGTCTCTTAAAGATACCCCATAACAGATAAATGCTACACTAATGTACAGCTGCCAGTAGGTTCCCATTAGTTAATTTGAAACAAGAACAAAACTCCATCAGTGAAGTAGATACATTTAAAACCATGTATGAGAGGGATAGGCTTTTTGTAGCTGGATTCTTACAATATCCATACATCCTTATGCCTAAACCAATGCAATTTCTGTTAATCATAAAAAGGAAAAGATACCTCCATTTTCTTTATCCTCCCAGTTCTCCTCCAGCACATGGAAATTTGGTAGCATCCACATTCATAATTACAGCAAATAAAAGCAGAATGTTCCTAAAGCAAAACCCTGCATTTTAACAACTTTGCTAATGTGGGAAGCAACTTGTGCAGAATAAAGATGCCCTACAATTAGTTGTGTGCTGTCATTATTTATGGTTACCTTATACATAAATAAACTCAAGCCTCTGACATTTTCAGCCTGGGGGCTTTTGTCTCCATAGCCCCAGATCTGCAGACAGATTTGTTGTAAGTAACACTATCATCGTAATAAGTTTGAAAATCCATTATTGTTCAGATTCATCTGCTTTTGCATCTGCATAGCTCCAGGCTGAGCCTGTGGTTCTGATATTGTCTGTGTGATTAACAGTCTTCAAGTCACCATTGCAGCTACAGCTCCCCAAAGCATGTAATTTGACTGAGGCTAACAGGAGGTGACTGGGCAAAAGCAGTTTCACCTGAGGGTGGCCGGGGTCAAAGGCCACTTGTAATAGCTTCTACATGCATCTCCAGACCTGTAAATGAGACCAGAGCCTGCCTCACTCGACTACACTTTCTTTGTCTTAGACGGATGCTCTAATCAAACAAATTACCTAGCTCGTGATCACAGTCACTGATCCAGAGATGTTTTTGCAGACGCTTGTCTGGAATGTTCCAAGTCTCCTCAACCATACAGCATTGTTTAAAAAGAAAGGCTAATGTGTTCAACCAAAGGTACTAAAAGATGTGCATTTTCTTGGTTAAACCAGCCTCAAAGAAATCCCTCGGGACACTGCATGACACATTTGACACTCTCTGCACAGCTTACTTAACTGAAGGGCACGTCTACTGCCTTCCAGTAACGGCGGGGGGGGGGGCGTAATATATTACAGACTGGCAATCTTCCAGAACAAAAAAAGCCTGAACCCCAATGTTCCCACCCCGCCGCCAGTTGCCATGCTAAATCTTACAACTAACCTGTAAGGTAGAACTGTATTACTTACTAGAGTTGGGGGAGGAGAGAGGAGGGGTTAAGAGTATGCCTCAGACTACATTAGTTGTACACTTGTCTGCCCAGAAAACTACTGGAGGAAATTTATTATTATTATTATTACTACTACTACTACTACTATTATTATTGGTATACTGCTTTATATTTTAAAGAAAAAACCTCAAAGTGGTTTACAACACATTAAAGCATCAACTAAAACAATCCAGAATAAAACATCACTGAAGAAAGTCAAATACAAAGTATACACTCAAGGCATTAACAGGAAGGGAAAATGTCGTCTTAAAGATTTGAAAATAAAACATTGCAAAGGAGGTCAACTACAGAATGCACATTTAACACAGCACAGTTAACAAAAAAAGCTATCTTCAACATTTCAAAAGAAAACATAACTGAAGGAAGTCAAATATAAAATGCACATTTAAAACAGCAAAATTAGCAAGATAATAAAATATTATCACAAGTATAGAACATATCTGCTGCTGTTTGCTGCCAACCCTGCCAGGGGTGGCTCATGTTGGGCGGCGGATGTGGAAGCTGAGGCTCAATGAAATGGGTCTGCAGAAAAGACAGCCAGGATTTTGTTTAAAAGATGTTTAAAAGACATATCTTGGATGCAACCTTATGGCTGCAACCAGTGAAGCTGTAATCTCTGTATATGCTCATCTGCACATGTGCAACATCCATCTGAAATGTACACACCTCAGCTTCACCACGGCTTATGCTTTCCAGTTGAATGGAATCTGCCTTGAGGGAAAATGCAATGTACAGCAGTATTTCTCAAGAAGGTACAGATACATAAGGATTGTGGGTAATGTTATGTGTACTTGGCATCAATCACCAGGAATGGGAGTGCGCTGGAACCGAAGTAAATGGCCATGTGTACACAGCCTTAGTCTTCTGCATTGTAACAACACAAATGCTGATTTAACAGCAGCAAAGCAGCCTGTTTTTATGAATCAGTTCTAAAGGGCTGGTATCAGCCTTCTCAATATTCATGTTTCTCAATGAAATGGCTATGGAAACCATTTGGAATATCTGAAACAGCTGATTGACTAACTTACAGTTGCGTGTCAAAGTCCCCAAGCCACCCTTCAAATAACTCACAACACACACACATAATTTTTGTTTAAGGTTTTTGGCATAATTTTGGCCACAACTTTATTGAAATACATAAATGTGAGTGGTTGCTTAGGCATTGGTTGTGACTATCTGTCCCCCGCCCAGAACAGAACTGACTTCCGGACACCAACGAAAGCCAGTAAGGGAAAGCAATATTGGGGAGAAATGGAGCTGAGGCGCAGACCCTCACCTCTCCCCACATGCTCCCCGGGGCTTGCCAGCCCTAGCCCCATTTCAGGGATTCGGACGAAAAGATGGCAAGCCCCTGGATTCCTTTAACAGAATTCCCTTTCCGCAGCAGCACTGGAGGGGCGGGCCCAGCCAATCCTTACCCCTCCTCCAACCAATTGATAGCCAATGCCTAACCGCAGCCTTACAAGTTGTGACGATTTGCTATGCAATAGGCAAAAACCAGTAGGGATGCAGGTGGCGCTGTGGGTTAAACTACAGAGCCTAGGACCTGCCAATCAGAAGGTCGGCAGTTCGAATCCCCGTGACGGGGTGAGCTCCCGTTGCTCGGTCCCTGCTCCTGCCAACCTAGCAGTTCAAAAGCACGTCAAAGTGCAAGTAGATAAATAGGTACCGCTCCGGCGGGAAGGTCAACGGCGTTTTTGTGTGCTGCTCTGGTTCGCCAGAAGCGGCTTAGTCATGCTGGTCACATGACCCGGAAGCTGTACACCGGCTCCCTTGGCCAATAAAGCGAGATGAGCACCGCAACTCCGAGTCGGTCATGACTGGACCTAATGGTAAGGGGTCCCTTACCTTTACCTTTAGGCAAAAACCAAATGGCCCAGCCAATCAGCCAGATGGACAAAATTCCTACTAGGCCCTGCCCCAATGGCAGACAACAAACTACAGCTCCCAGAATTCTTTTTTGGGGGGTGATACTAATGGCTGTTTTAAAGTGGTGTTATAGTCAGTGCTTTCAATGTAATGGTGTGAATGGGGCCTCAGTATGCCGCAGTTCACATGCCCACTTCACACCGCGACATGAAAAGGAACAGATTAGGGGAGACAAAAGAAGGTGGGTGTGAGGAATGTCAGGACAGGCAGCTGTCAAAGTGGACAACTAAAATGTGCACTTTGCTGCCAGGTCTAGATGAGCCCTAAGTTAGCCATTCAAGAGTGATCTTCGCTCCTTCCGCCCGCTCCTAGTCAAAGCATATGGGTTCAGCTGATATGACCATTCCAAAGTGCTATTCTTTTTCAAAGTAAATGAAGTGAAGTGCAAATAATGCTCCACGGGGATACGTAGAATATCCCTCCCATATTCTAAGATGCTTGACATCCTTAGGCATGCACTCTCATATGTTTACATGATTTTAAACAGGCTTGCGGGATCTGTACTGAGGCATGAATCTCAATGAGCTGAAGCAAGCAGGGCTTTTTCCAATAGTGAATAATATTTGCATTTTAAAAGCTCTGACAAACCTCAGTTATGGCTGCACACATGCATTATAGGCAGAGTATGTACAAAGAAGAATGAGTCACAGTTATCCACTATCTAACTCCTTTGAAGGCCAGTTCACATGGCCCAGTTGGTGTGATAATGAAATGGGTTCGGAAGATTATTCTGAATTTACACCACCCTAGTTAGCCCATGAGCCAATCCTCATTTAGTTCTTCTTCTTCTTTGGCGATCACTCGTGGCCGAGTAAGATTGTCTTCCATAAACACGGTTTTAACAATGAGTCCGTAAGTGACTGTGGAGGCCAATTCTGGATCCACACGTCCTTCCACAGTGGGGACATTGGTTTCTGGGCGGGAGTTGATCACGGTGTGGATTTGCCAGGCGTGCCTTCCTCTTAGCACGTTTCTCCCTTGCGTCCTGAGTTCGAGTGTCTTCAAAGCCCATGGCACCTTTGGTCAAGGCTGTTCTCCAACTGGAGCGCTCGCAGGCCAGTGTTTCCCAGTTGTCAGTGTTTATACTACATTAACCCAATTACAACAAGTCCCATTCCTAAAAAGGACAGAACCCTGCCTAAGGCTTGGTCATACTTTGCTTACAGCTGGGCATCTGGCATGCTGGAGACCTTGGCTGTGCCACCCAGGAATGGTAGATTGTTGATGTGAAATGTGTTGTGAGCCCCGCAGTGCTGTCAGGATGGGGTCTGGACTGGCAGGCCCTGACACAGGAGGAGGAGGAATCAGGTGTGAGGGGGCCTGAATGATGAGAAACTCGATTGGAGGGGGGTCTCCTCTTTCCGCCTCCACTTTAGCCACTTTGGAAGAGAAAGAAAGGGTGTCATCTATTTCCCTTGACCTTCCTGTGGAGCAGAGAGCCTCACTGGGTGTTGGAGTTAGCTGTGAGCAGGTGATGGAGGAGTCAGTACAGGAAGCATCAGTGACTGAACGGAAGCCTGAACAGCAAGGCACAGTCCTGTCACTTAAAACCAGGCACTCCCAAAATATGGTGTGTGGAATAATTTAAATCTATGGTTGGTGTTTGGTGTAAAATGAAAAGTATAAATAATTTTTTAAACAGCAAACAAACCAGGTGCTCCCTATTCCGGGCATTTGCAATGCTAACATTCCCACAGGGCAAACAAGTGTTGTGAGTCAGTATGCAGTGCCTCATCTTTAATAATAATAATAATAATAAATTTTATTTATATCCCGCCCTCCCCAGCCGAAGCCGGGCTCAGGGCGGCTAACAACAATCAAACAATCAAATAATCCAACATTCTAAAAACATTTCATTATAAAAATTAATTAAAATCAAATTGATGGCAACCTTTAAGCAAAATTCTGTGCAGGTTGCCAGAGGAGGGAGTCAGGCTGCGCCCTGACCAAAGGCCTGGTGGAACAACTCTGTTTTGCAGGCCCTGCGGAAAGATGTCAGGTCCCGCAGGGCCCTAGTCTCTTGTGACAGAGCGTTCCACCAGATTGGAGCCGCAGCCGAGAAAGCCCTGGCTCTAGTTGAGGCCAGCCTAACCTCTCTGAGGCCTGGGGCCTTCAGGATGTTTTTATTTGCAGACCGTAGGTTCCTCTGTGGGGCATACCAGGAGAGGCGGTCCCGTAGGTACGAGGGTCCTAGGCCGTATAGGGCTTTAAAGGTTAAAACCAGCACCTTAAACCTGATCCTGTACTCCACCGGGAGCCAGTGCAGCTGGTATAGCACCGGATGAATGTGATCTCGCAGCGAAGACCCCATAAGGAGTCTCACCGCGGCATTCTGCGGTACTTGGTTGATGGGGTGTGAGAACTCGTTGGGACGTCTTCATAGCTTCCATCCAGCCCTGAGCTTCTTGGCTTATTCCTGAAGTCCTGAATTGTGATGCCTGAGATCTGTGTACCATTACTTGCCTGAATAACTATCTATTTATTTACTGCACGTAAGAGCCTCTGCCTACTGTGTTGAGTGGCAGCAGGATAGAATGAACAATATTGCAGCATATCGGTCTGTGGCTTTTCTTCACAACTGCAAAGTCCTCTTGCTGCCACAGAGGGTCTTTTGGAAGTTTCTTGTCAGGGCGGCTCTTTGGCCCTGGGTCTATGTTTAAACTGTACTAGGTCTGCCTCAGTCAGAGCTGTGACAGTCAAATGAGTTAGATGCTAGCTACTGATATGGGCATTTCAGCCTTTAATATGACCAAGACATCTTTTGTGGCTGAGGCTGGGGCAACAGACCATGCAGATGGAACAAAGCACTCTTTCTTACTTCTTCCTGTCTATTCAAATATAAGTCTTAAAGACCTTGTCCATAATTTATCTGATGGTGAACAGATTGTATATCAATATCTTGTGAAACCGTGCTGTAATCTGATGTCCATATTCAGAATACCAGATTTTTTAAAATGAAAATGCCACTTTGGCCTTGACTGTGCTGCTTGAAGTCTACAAGGGCCACTATAAATACATACATGCAATTTATATTGTCTATTTAGTATGCTGCTGTGCATATTATTTATTGCACACAGTCCATATTTGGTAGATGAAAAATGACTCCGTATCTAAGTAGGTGAGCAGAGTCAGGTATGAAAATACAGCCATGCATCCATGTGATCATATCTGGCATTCCTCTCCAAAAGCCAGCTCAGATTCTGAGTTTTCAAATGGGGTAGTAAAGGCTTACCATTTGTTGTGCTACCCTACACCCCAGTATAGCTGTGCCACCCTTTCTGGCAGAGTCATCACACTTTGCAAATAATGTAATTGTCTAGGAGAAAAGGAATTCAAATCCACAATTCAAAAATATTTCAAGAGTTGCAGGAGACCCAATTGCATTTCTTAACTTCCAAAAGGGAAGAAAAAGGCACACAGATCTCTCCAAGTGTTAATCAAGACCAGCCCTTCTGCACAGTTGGCACTTTAGTAAATTCACGTCATTTCTTTCTTTTTCTTTGTTGATTTGTCTAGGGGGTAGGAATTCATCTCTTTTCAATGCAGATTTTGTCATGCAGTTCACATCCACTTTTTATAGCCTACACTTAGTCAATGTAGAGGAATCTCAACCCTCTCTCCCAATCCAGCAATATGCTTGAGTAATCGCTATGTAACAATAATGATCTGACCCAATGGATATCTGTGTATAAATCTGAGCAAAATTATCTGCTTGTGTTTGTGGTGCAAATGATCTCGGAGCTTCATTTCTGTTCAGAAATAATATCCATATTTTAAAATAAATGCCTGGCAACTTCCAGCAAGCTACATGTAGCCCTGCAACCTCTGCCTCAAAAGACCAATTGGGAGCAATAGCACAAGATAATATAAAGGTGCAGTTGGCATATATGTCATGTGAACAGGATGAAGAAGATTCTGTGCATTGGCAAGGCCACATTTGAAAACTCCATCAAAATAGTTATTGCTCCATGATACTTTAAAAGCAAGAATATGCACAAGATGACAAAATCAACCAGGTTAGAAATGTTTTCAGCCTAATGATCTAAGTGCCTAAAACCAGCTTGCAGAACAGGAGAAACTTCCAAACAAGGTTCATGGGATTATTTGAATAAGGTCTGTAGGGAAGGGCCCCTACAGCAGAAATGGAGAACTTCCCTCCTCTCTAACTATTGGCCACCTTGACTTTGAAGGGAGTTGGAAGGCCACATGTTTCATGTTCCTGCTATAGAGCATTGGGAGTTGGTCTTCATGGCATTCACAGTGTAATGCAGCTCAACATTAGACCTAAGAAAAATTCTGTGCAACTTTTGTCTCCTGTGTGCTTAGGCAGAGGCATCAGTACACAACCTGTCTCTTCTGTTTTATGCTTCCAGAACTCCTAAGCCAGGGGTCAGCAAACTTTTTTAGCAGGGGGCCGGTCCACTGCCCCTCAGACCTTGTGGAGGGCCAGACTATATTGGGGGGGGGGGGGAATGAATGAATTCCTATGCCCCACAAATAACCCAGAGATGCATTTTAAATAAAAGGGCACATTCTACTCATGTAAAAACATGCTGATTCCCGAACCGTCCGCAGGCCGGATTTAGATGGCAATTGGACTGGATCCGGCCCCCAGGCCTTAGTTTCCCTAGCCATGTCCTAAGCCCTAGTCCCTCAAAAGTCATGCTTAAGTCCCATTGAGTTTTGTAGGGCTTAAATAAGCTGCGGCAATTTCATTTATTCATTATAAGTATTTTTAGACTGCCCGTCAGTCATTCCAGAGTGAATTACACACAAAAACATAGAACAATCAGCAAGATTAGTTATTTTGTTTATTTACTTAAAATTTAGAGTAGGACAAATATACAACAACGAACACTACAGTTCCAGTAATGTTGCATAATATGATTTAGAACGGTGTTGACACACAATTTAAAATTGTATCTGAACATTCGTTAAAACCAAAAGGTCTTTGCCCTAATTCTGAGAAGGTAATAAGGTGAACTTCTTTGGGAAGAGCATTTTACAGCTGGTGCGTTTCCACAGAGAAGGTGCTTTCTCCAAGTGGAACTTAGTATCATTGATTTAAAACAGACAAGCTCAATTCACCTTTATTTGGGTTGATTCAGGCCCCTCTGCTATGCTACCCTAACGCTGGTACACCAAAAAGGAAAGGATCAAGAACATAACCTCTGATCTGCCACCCTGACCACCGAACGCTAGCAGTGCTTCAAATACTCCAGTGGCTTTACTGGCCTGATAATCCCCTGGGCAAGGATAGGATTGTTCTGCTTGCTGTTGAGAATAATGAAGTATGTTTTCCCAGAGGTCTTCACTATTCAGCAGAAAGCACACGAGGTTAGCCCTTGCACCATATTGTAGCGCAACACACAACACGGCAGCAGACCCTCCAAGTGTCCCTATTTTCCAGGGACAATCCTGGATTTACAGAAGCCATCCCAGTTTCGGATTTGATCCAGGAATGTTCTGCTTCTCCTTAGGATGTTCCTATTTTATCGGAGAAATGTTGGAGGGTATGGAGTTATGTGACCCCCCCCCCCAAGCTAAGGAGATAAGCTAAGGAGATACAACCTTTAGAAGACATCTGAAGGCAGCTCTATATAAGGGAAGTTTTTTAACGTTTCGTGTTTTATTACGTTTTTATATATGTTGGAAGCCATCCAGAGTGGCTGGGACAACCCAGTCAGATGGGCAGGGTACAGTAGTTGTTGTTGTTTAGGCTGTCACTATTTTCATAGGAGAAGTGTTGGAGGTCTGTGGGAGTGTGAATGGGCCCTCTGAATGTACTGATGTATGTGCATAGAGGGGAAATCTCCCATGAGGGAAAATCCTGGGCCAATTACCATGAGAGTAAAGGCTAGCCAGTGTAGCCCCATAACTCCCTCCTGCATGCTTTCGAATGGGTTGGTTGGTTGTAAATCACTTTGAGTTGTCCTGGGCTAGATAAAGCAACTACAAATTCTAATAATAATAATAATAATAATAATTTTGACGCTTGAAGCAGTTCATGTGAACCTCCCTCAGTAGATCTTTCTTTGTCAGAAGAGTTTTTGGAGGCAAAGAAGTGCCTGCTTCTGCAATCTGATTTACAGTTATTGTATGGAAACCCATACAAGAAGCACCTAGATAATGCAACACATGGGCCCTTGTATATGGATGGGGAATGGGAATCACTTTTAAAGCGGCTTCAGATCTAATATGGTTCCTAGAGTAAAATGTAAAAATGAATAAAAGGGAGCAGAATTGGGGCCATTATGTGGTTTTATGGATAATGAATAAAAACATCAATTTTTTACCTAACTTTGAAACGTCTCTCAGACAAGAATTGGTGTTAGACGGTTATTACAGCAGAAGCGATAGATCTTCCCAATCTTTCTTGCAGAATACCCTTTGCTCAAAGATCATTGTGAGCACATGTGGGCAAGCTGCTTTCACTTTAAATGGGGAATGTTCACAAATAATGATGCAGTTAGAATTTGATCCAATGGGTAGAAACGGGGAGAGAAATCTTTCACACACACATAAGATTTTTCACACCCAGAATGCGCTTACTTGGAAGCCTTGATGTCAGTGGAATTTGCTTTTATGTCAATGTACAAAGCATCGCCGCCTGTGTGTGGCATATGCATGCTTTCAATTTGACTCTGATAAAATGATTATTTTTATTGCTAAAGCTGCTGTAGGTAACACAGAAATGCACAGTGTTCTGTGTGACGTACATACAACAACTTTGTATTGATTCAGCTTGTGCTGTGCTCTTAAACTGCCTCTTTAAGACCACGACCTTTGGAACATTTACGGGGGAACTACAAATTGCTGTCATATTTCAATTTGGGGAAGCACCTTTCCCCTCTCAAAAATAAAAACCCTCCACCAATCCAAACTTCCATATTTTTCTTGGAAACCAAGCCAAGGATTATGGCTTTGAGTTCTAGGTGACATATACCATGTGTGCCCCATAGGAATCAGCAGTTTGAACATGTATAAATATTACCGGTATATTTTATTATGACCATTGCACAACAGCATAGAGTCAGGTCGGTTTAAGCCATTCTTTCTGAACCTGGAACTATCTAGATTTTTTGGACTCCCACCATCCTCTGTCAGCATAGCCAATTACCCAAACTGATGGGAGTTATGGTCCCATACAACTGGAGGGCACCAGACTGAAGGTCTAGAACCCAGTTCTCTACCAGAGGTTTTCATACCTGAAATGTGCTCTACCACCAAACTGCCCTTTCAAAGCCATAACATCGCCCACTGCATAATCATCACTTGAATCGTACATAATCTTTCTTTTGTTGGACACCCTATGCATTCTCCAAATAATCCATATATGCTTTCGTTTTGTAGTGAGATTTGCACATATCTAGTGCAATACTCCATACAACTCTTTTTGCAGACAGCTCCAGTTCTTTGCAATGGTGTTCAGATGCGTTTGCTAAAACCAGAGAGAGAGAATTGTCAATGTCATAAATGCTGTGCATAATTTAAAAGGAAAAACATCTGCAGTTGATTTAAATGTAAGTATAAATTATAGTTTCCTTCAGCACTCCTAAAACAAATAATGTAATGGAGCATTTGAGTTCCAGGGCTCCACTGGCAAGCTATATGTTTTTGTACCACATCTTCTGTTTATATATGTTCTTGCTTGTTTGACTACAAATTCATTAAGCAGCCAAAGCAGAAAAGCAGACCATCAGTGTTGGTCATCAGTTCTGGGGCAATTACAAAGGCAGCTCTGGTATGTCATCGTCTGTTGATGTGGATTCAAAAATGCTTTAAGTTTTAAGTCAGCAATGTGAAACTCTTATTAGTTAACAAAATATTAACCCAAACTCTATTTTGCTGCTGCTGTTCTTACTAAAGTCAAGTTTGGATATTTAGATAGATTTATTGGGCCACACCGTTCTTTTTTAGAGTGTTCACACAGCATGAAATTGGTCCCTGGATCAGCTCAGCTTGATGGTCTCTGAAAGCTGTTTTCATGATGTGTAAAAGCAATAAACACCCACCACCTGATATGCATCTTGTCTATTAGCTGTAGAAGTACTCTAAATTCTCTTGATTGAGCTCTCCAGAGGAGTAAAGGAGTTATAATTTAGCTAAGGCAGAGTTGTATATTCATTTGCGAAAGTATTAGTTTGTTCATTAAGGCCATCATTCCAACTCAAACTCTCACCATATGTATTTATTGTCCTAATCTGATTAAAGGTATAATAATCAGATTCCCTTACTGTCAGGGGTTCAGGTGCAGAAGGGACGGATGGGGAGGAATCGGAGGGAGAAGTTAGCGACGATAGCCGACCGAGGTCCCTAAGTCTCTCTAGCGAATCGGAGGATTCGCAGAAAGGGGCTCCCGTGGGCAGAGCTGGGGGGTTGCCAAGAGGAACACCCCAGGAAGGAGGGACCAGAGGGGATTCAGAGAGCAGCAGCTGGAAATCCGGACCAGCTTCCCCACCAGAAAGCAGCAGCTGGAAATCGGGACCAGCTTCTCCACCGGAGAGCGGTAGGGGGGAGGAGTTCCAGGCATCGGGGCCAGGCAGCTCTCCGACAGCGGAAGGACATGAGTCAGGGCTAGCCACGCCTGCGTCAGAGAGCGAGGAAACGGTAGAAAGGAGGGTCGGAGACAGCGCGCGCGCGCCAAGTTCAAATGTACAAGAGGGAGGCGCAATGAGCAGCCCGGAAAGGGAGCCAGGTCCTAAAGCCCGCCGAAGGGAAGGGGAGGAGTCCGAAGGGTCCGCATCCGAAGCCTCCAGGAAGGAAGGAACCCCGGGGGGTGGTAGGACCCAGAGGCGAAAGGAGAGACGCAAGAG
>JAXCMG010000095.1:951692-998953 GCA_034642415.1 Podarcis siculus | reverse complement strand
GCTAGCGTTGGTCCTTTGTGAGCGGGACCTAGAGGCAGTCTCTGACACTTACGTTTGTCTCTTTGTCTGAGGTTTAAAGTAATCTAGACCTAGAGCTGGCGTAATTGGTTTTGAAGATTTCCTCTATTTCTGGGGTGCAATGGCACCTTCAAGCAACCCCCAATTTTATCACATGATGAGGGAATTACAGCACACAACTCTCACCATTTTCTGGGTTAAGGTAGTTGCAAACAGATTTTTTCTGAAAGCAATTAGTGCAGAAACGAACACCCAAGTTACATTAGATTTAACTAGCCTTTTACATCATGTGAATGATCACATAAAATGTGGAAATTATCAGTCAAGGGAAAATTGGGAATATGGAATGAAGTGTTGTCTGAATGCAGCCATAGACTTAATTATAGCACAGCATAGTAGAAAATTATGCTAAAGAGTTCACGGGAAAGGTGTGTTTTGAGGAGGGATCAGAAGGACGTGAGATGAGGAACATCACACGGGTGTTCTGCGAGGAAGTTTCAGGGATAATAGGTAAAAAGACAGGTGTCCTATATGAGTAAGGAGGAAACATTGAGACAGTTGAACTGCAATCTCCTTATCCTTTTAGGAGCTGGGATACATTGAACTATTCTCAACCAACTGGAAGTTATTGACAAAATGGCACTGCATCAATTCGCTTCTAGTCCCCATGTAATCAAAGATCCTCACGTATGCTCCCAGGGACAGGGCACAAGTTATGAAATTGTTTCATAAAAGCATTCTAAAAAACCTTAACTCAGGTTGCCATATTTGAACAGATTAAGTTAATGCAAACAGCAGATGAATTTTGCAGCAATGAGACAAATGTTCAGCTAAATTAAAGTTATTCACATGCAGTCTCCCAGGAAATATTTGCATGATATTTTACTAATTGCTCGGAAATCTGATTGAGCTAAACAAACAGAGGGGGAGGAGGGAGAAACCAAACAAAGATTAGCCCCAGGCCTCTTCAGTTATGAGTTCCCAAAGCCTATCGCCAGCCACGAAGCTTTTTCCCTCTCCGTGAGCCTGATGTTATTTCCCAGTCTCCCAATCACTCTTTTTCAGGCCCATTATCCTTCTGCAGACACTCACAGTTTTCCCCTGGTGACTAAATTTCTTCCAAAAAGCACTTGGTTTTCTCCCTTCCTTGGAGTCCAAATCTCCTCTCACAGACTTCAGGGCTGTCTGCTTTGGTTTCCTCTAACTCCAAGCACATACTGATAGGCTGCATTTATACCATCTGAGTGCAGCTTAATGTTCATCAAACTTACTAAAAGTATTCAAAAAAGACTGCTTTCTGCTTGTTTTTTTTTTTGTTTGTTTGTTTCGTTTTGGTTTTTGAGACCTATGGGCTCACCCACACTGAAGTTTAATGTGTATTTGAAGCTGCTAATGTGGATTTGATACTCTCTCCTTTATTTTTTTCCCTTTAGGCATCCAAGTGGCAGACTCCACTTGCCTCCAACTAAATCAAGATGTTCCTGATGCACCGATAATGGGAAAGGGTGGAGGGAATCCAATATAAAGGACTTAACTGTCCAGGGGTCCTTTACCCAGTATGGAAGTGCCATATTTTTCGCTCCATAAGACGCACCTGACCATAAGACACACCTAGTTTTTAGAGGAGGAAAAGGGGAAAGCCCTGTTTTCTGGGGGATCAATTAACAGTTGTGCAGCTTCTTTTGCAAAGGGGAAAAGCCCCCTTTTTTGAAGATCAGCTCAAAGTTGTTGAGCTTTCTTTGCAAAGGGAAAAAAATCCTGTTTTGATGGGCTTCAACTCAGTTCTGCAGCTTCTTTAGGAAAGGAAAGGGAGCCGTTTCTACAGTTTCCAGACAGATAATCTAATCAGCCAGTCACATGTCACTGGAGAACAAACAGCCTCCATCTGCAGAACATTCAGCAATGGAGACCTGGGCAAGGGGGCAGGGCCAGAAAGGGAGCCAGCGATCGACCTCACATTCGCTCCATAAGACACACAGACATTTCCCCTTCCTTTTTAAGAGGGAAAAAGTGCATCTTATGGAGCAAAAAATACAGTACAGTGGTACCTCGGGTTAAGTACTTAATTAGTTCCGGCGGTCTGTTCTTAACCTGAAACTGTTCTTAACCTGAAGCACCACTTTAGCTAACGGGACCTCCTGCTGTTGCTGCTGCGCCGCTGCACAATTTATGTTCTCAGTCTGAAGCAAAGTTCTTAACCCGAGGTACTATTTCTGAGTTAGCGGAGTCTGAAACCTGAAGCGTCTGTAACCTGAAGCATATGTAACCTGAGGTACCACTGTACCATTGTAATAATGAGCTACTGAATGTTCCACTGAAATGACTGACTGATTTGAAGGAAGTCAGCTGAAGAATTTGGGAAGCCTCCCCATCTCTCTACCACCTGTGCCCTTCAAAGCTGTCTGTGACAATCATTTCATACAAAATACCAGGTTGCTGTTGTTGTTCAGTCGTTTAGTTGTGTCTGACTCTTCGTGACCCCATGGACTGTTGCACTCCAGGCACTCCTGTCTTCCACTGCCTCCTGCAGTTTGGTCAAACTCATGCTGGTAGCTTCGAGAATACTGTCCAACCATCTTGTCCTCTGTCGTCCCCTTCTCCTTGTGCCCTCCATCTTTCCCAACATCAGGGTCTTTTCCAGGGAGTCTTCTCTTCTCATGAGGTGGCCAAAGTACCAGAGTACCAAATGAGGTGGCCAAAATACCAGGTAAGGTCATTTTAAAAAGAAAAAAGAAAAAAGCCTGTATTCCTAGATTCAGCAGTTCATTTTTAAGGACAATAATTTACAATTGACAGCCAAGTACACAGGATGCCAAGAAAGTGATTGGGGTAGGTTGGGCTCTACGGTCAACACCCCATTACTAGTATCACCATTCTCACTGCAAAGGTAAGCTACACATGGTTTTCTTGTAAAATGAATATTTTGCGAAGGCCTTTGAAGTAGCAGGCAGCTGAAGACTGTGAGAGCCTCAGGATTGGAGCCTTAGTGAAAAACTTGCAGTTCACATAGCTTGCGAATGCGCTGGATTTGTTGAGATCAGATTTGGTGAGGTGGAAAAGACAAATATGTTGTTGTCCTAGTTTCCCTTCTGCAGCTTTCAGAATTTTCCCCAGCCTAATCCAGAGTCTTCTGAGTAGGAGGAAGAGAGAGATTTTCTGTTCCTGAACTATATGTTTCCAGGTTGTCATAGTCTTACTCTTTTCCTCGCCTCCAATTTCCTCCGGCTACTAGAGAAGCACAAAGAAAGGATATGTTTTATTGGGGATCTCTTGAAATGAAGTACATGAAACACACCCTTTCCTGCTACATAACATCCCTGATGCCAAATCACAGAAATGAACCACAACTTCTTATTTCAATTATGGAAGACAGCCCAAAGTGTAATATTCTTTCAGGAACCATAAATTGTATTGCTGGAAGTAATAGCAATCTCCTTCATAGAATCCCCTAGGAATCCCTTTATTGTCTTTAGTCAAGGACTGCATTCATATGCCTGTTGCATGCACTTCAAACAAGATTAGTGTCCTAAAACTTTGCTGTAGGGTACGGACAGTTGGAGAAAGTTCTAAAAAGCTGTGTTCATTGCTCTTGCTAATAACCAAAATTGTAAGTTTTGGAAAGGCCCAGCTTCATTGTTTTGGACCCTGTTCGTATATGGAACAAATAATAATAATAATAATAATAATAATAATAATAATAATAATAATAATTTTTATTTATACGCCGCCCTCCCCAGCCAAGGGCTGGCTAACAACCAATAATAAAAATGAGTTGAATGAATACAACTTAAAAACAAGATTAAAATACAACATTAAAACATTAAAACAATTAAAATGCAGCCTCTTCACAGGAGGCGAAAGGAAAAAGAAAGAGGGGGAGGGAATCAAATTGGCTCCAAGCTAAAGGCTAGGTGGAACAACTCTGTCTTACAGGCCCTGCAGAAAGAAATCAGATCCTGCAGGGCCCTGGTCTCATGAGACAGAGCGTTCCACCAGGAAGGAGCCAGTGCTGAGAAG
The DNA here is from genome assembly GCA_034642415.1 of Podarcis siculus. Lineage (NCBI taxonomy): Eukaryota > Metazoa > Chordata > Lepidosauria > Squamata > Lacertidae > Podarcis > Podarcis siculus. Next base: position 994,918 of record JAXCMG010000095.1, on the reverse strand, counting down.
GTCATGGCTCTGGCTGAGGCTAATCTAACTTCCTTAGGGCCTGGGACCACTAGGGTGTTGCTATTTATGGACCTTAAGGTCCTCCGTGGGGCATACTGGGAGAGGCGGTCCCGTAGGTACGAGGGTCCTAGGCCGTGAAGGGCTTTAAAGGTCAAAACCAGCACCTTAAATCTGACCCGATACTCCACCGGAAGTACATCAGACATCAGAGTCATATAAGGCCATATGAACCCCTACCTTGTTTATTAGAGCCAATAAACTGAAGCTTTATGCCAGCAACGTGAAGTTTAGTTGGTCCATAGTTTATCTGACTGGGTAGGTGGTTTGCAACCTCTCCTGGATAAGTTTTTAGGCTCCTTATGGATAAGGTCCACAGTTTTAAGGGTACCGATAGATCAAGCATTGTCACTGGATATCCAGGTAGTATCTATCACGTATTGTGTGACTGGTACAACAGCTGCAACTCCTTCGGGGTGGAATTAGCTTGGACAGAGTTACCCATTCTCTGGTAATCTCTGCCTCTGATGAACTCTCAGAAACTTCAGTCAGCATAAAACCCAGTTGCTAGGCTGATAACTGGGATGAGATATAGATTAGATGGAGATATACAGCACCAGTGCTGGAATGGGTACAATAGCTGCCAGTCTATTTTGAGGCATAATTCCAAGTCTTATTTTTCACTAACTATAAAGCCTAAATCAGCTTGGGACGCGGCTGTGGAAGGGCCATTTCCCACACAAGCCTATCTGAAACTGAAACCTCTGTTCTTCATCTGGGACCCTCTGCCAGGTTTCGGCAGGTAGTAACTAGAGAAGGGACCTTTTCGGTTGTGGTGCCCCTCATATGAAATGGCCTCCCCAGGGAAGCTTACCTGCTGCCTGCCTCATTGTCCATCTGGCTCTGGGCAAGGTTTTTTCTTTATCTTTTGCCCAGGCAATTCAGAACATTTTGCAGCTGATTTTGGATTCTGCTTCTTCTACTCCTCCTCTTTATTCTTTATATCTCTTCTGGATTTTTATCGGGTTCCTGGCTACCCTTACTGTGCTTTTCTCTTTGATGTTTTGGGAGGAATTAAACATTGCACTACACCAGTCATTCAATCGGGGGCAAGCATTTAAGCCTGCAAGGTGGTGTGACCCACCCTCTGCCTCCCCCCTTACATGCTATTATGGGGGTTTTCCCAACACATACACCCTGAGCCAATGATTTGGGTGGGGGGCACAGATAGAGGGAAGCACCGCTGCACAAGCTAAACTCCTGGTGCACGCCGACCTCTAATGGAACTCATTAGTTGAATCCTGCTCTTTTTTCTTATGCTTTTTATTAAAATGCAGTTACCTGGGATTTTTATATTGCGGGGATCCTAAAACAAACAATTGGCTGGAGGTTTTAAGAAAGGCAGGGCCGTCTTAAGCATATCCACTGCCGTGGTGCAAAGATCCCTCCAGGGCTGCCCCTGCCATTTTCCAGAGTTGTCAACTTGTCGACCTTTCCCCAAGTCTCTGCAGGGATCGCTCTCCTCCCACGGAGGCCTGGGAGGCAAGCTGCACGCCCGCCAGCCATATGGTTGATGGGGCACAATTGGTGGGCATGCAGGGAAAGAGGAGGCCACTGGCAAGCAACGCAGCTCCCCTACTCGCTAGGGCACCGCTGAGAGGCCAGCGCCCTGGCGCAACGCGCCAGTAAGCCCAATAGGGAAGACCGCTTTGAAGAAGGGGCTTGGTGGCTATCTGCCAGGGAATAATATACCGGGTTTTTTTGCTCTGTAAGACGCACTTTTTCCCTCCTAAAAAGTAATGGGAAATGTGTGTGCATCTTATGGAGCGAATGCAGGCTGCACGGCTATCCCAGAAGCCAGAACATCGAGAGGGAGTGCTGCGCAGTGCTCCCTCTTGCTGTTCTAGCTTCTGGCTTAGCCATGTGAAGCCTCCTCAGGGCACGGGGAGCCTTCATCCTGCTGCCCTGTGGAGGCTTCACGCGGCTATCCCTGGCTTTTGCAGCCCCTGGGCAGCCCCTCTGTTCCTTCCCCCACCTCCTGGAAAACCCAACAAGAGCCACGCTCCCTTTAAAGAGCCACATGGAGCATGTGTGCGGCTCTTGGGGGCTTTTCCCCAAGGAGGGAGAAGGGCAGCCCATCAGTGACGGGCTACCCTTCTCCCTCTTTGGGGAAAAGCCTGCAATCGCCGCATACACACGCCTCGCAGCTCGCGAAAGGTAGCACTGAGCAGAGCCTGGGATGCATACAGGCTCTGCTCAGCGCTCCCTTTAAAGAATATTTTTTTTCTTGCATTCCCCCTCTAAAAACTTGGTGTGTCTTATGGTCAGGTGCGTCTTGTGGAGTGAAAAATACGGTAATTGCATTGCAGTTCCTGTACTGAGCAGTAGGGTTGAATATGATGTCCTTTGAGGTCTCAAACAAAGAAACAAAAGACATGCAACTTAATTCCCCCCCCCCCCCGCCCTACCATAATACTTCCACATGCATTGCGGAATAATAATAAACTGCCCCCTGCATTGGCCCTCATGACTGAGCCCTGCCTGGGGCCAGGAAAGTGCTTAACATGCTAATGTGCACTTTATAAGGGAACAAACAGTATATTTTGGGTGTGCAGAGGAGACATTCCAGCGTAAATACTCAACTGGCAGCTAGTTGGAAACTTGCCACTTGAAGAGAAATGGCTCATCATGGCCAATGGTGTCAGGTTAACATTTTCAAGCTGGACAACGTACAAATGGTGTTCTTGGAATGGAAATAGAAATAGATTAAAGTGATCTCGCTGCAGTGCAAAATCCAAACTGGCATCCAGCTGGCCACTGGAAAAGAAAAGGCTGCTGCTATGGGAATGTGCTTAATGGCAGAAATATTTTGTTTTGGAGATAAGGATTAACAATAGGGATAGGAGAAGGAGAGTTCTTTAACACAAACCATATTATCCTATCTTGCAGCCCTTTCCATGAAAAGCAGTTTATCTCTTGTCTTCAGTGAGAGTAAGTGCACCTCATTTTTCCTTGGAAGAGGAAATATTTGAAGGCATATCTCACCATCTTGGATTATAAGGCAGGTTTATTGGGTCTTTTCAGAATGACAGTGGTCATCTGGGTTAAACGTGTTCATTGGTAAACATGCATTTAAAAGGAGGAGGAGGAGGAGCACAAGGATGAAGAGACGACTGAGGGAAAAGAGAATAAAACTGAAGACAAAAGAAATCAGCAGAAAGGACTTCCAAGCAAGCGTAAGGCAATCTTTACCAACCTGGTGCCCTCTAGGTGTTTTGAACTGCAACTTCCATCAGCCACAGCAAGCATGTGCAAGGCTTCATCCACCTGCAGCACCAACTCTGCATCCATCAGGTCCTCTAAAGAAGCATTGCCACTGACTTAACTGGAAGTATCTCCACTCTGTGTCAGTTGGTTATGATCTAAGTTGGATGACAAATGCAGGCTAGATGTACTCAGAGACACTATTGATTAGAAAACAGTTGAAGAGCCAGGTAACCCAACTAAATGTTATGTCTAGATTTTAAAAAATGAGGAGGTGCATGCATTGCATGGTCTTTAATGTAGGTTCAAGGTTTGGGCTATATCCTCATCATCAAAACACCTCCAGAAATCACAAGGCTATGAAGAAAATCCACCAGACAAAACTTCTAGTAGGACACAGAAGGACATAGCAAATACCTGTAGAATTTATAACTTGGGGTATTTGTATTTATTACTACATTTATATTCCTCACAGTCCTCCCCTCATTTCCTCACTAAAACAGCACTGTCAGGTAATTTAGATTGAAAGATGGTGACTGACCCAAGGCCACCTAGTGAGCTTTATGGAAGAGTGAAGATTTGAACCCTGGTCTCCCAGGTCCTAGTCCAGCACATCACACGGGCTACACCCCAACAAAACATGGTGTGATGGCCCAGGAATCGGATTCAGAGGCTGAACCTGAGGAATCCCAGCCTGCACAGGATTCCCCACCTCCAGAACCAGCTGAGCCGGGGCTGGGGCATGAGCCTGAGGGGTCCTCACCTGTGCTGGATCCTCAGGTGCAGGCATCAGCTGAGTCTGCTCTGGCTCCTGAGGGGATTGAGGACCCATTGCCTGCAGGTGCTCCACCCTCAGCCCTGGCAGAGGAAGCTGAGGTTGCCTCTGGGTCCGGTAACCCTCCAGCCTCTCCTGAGCTGCAGAGGCTCAGGGCAGAGAGGCGGAGGGAACTAAGTTCCCGCAGGAGGAGTGCTCGCCTCCAGGCCAGGAGAGGCGAGTCACCTGAGGATCGGGGCTGCCCTGTGCCTTGGGCAGATAAAAGCCAGCCAGCCCAGTCCCAGGTTGCGGGAGCAACATTGTTGGTTGACAGCTCCTGCCTGCACCCTGTCCTGCTCTTCCAACTCCCTGCCTTGGACCCAGCTTCAGCTTTGACGGGCTGCCTCCATACCACACCTTCGACCTCAGACTCAACTCAGACCTCACCTCACGGTTAACCCTCGGAACCAGCACACATGGTTATAAAGCAGCTTCCTATGTTGTAGTGCAACTAGTGAACAACCAGATTAACTAGTGAATCTCCAGTCCATAGTCCAACTCCAACTGCTCAAGGGCAAATGATATACCCTAACCAATCTGTTATCTGTTTGGAATGGGGCATTTCAGTGTTGCCATGTTGCCAGCCAATATCAGTGACAGAAGCCTTCTATTGTTGCTTCTAGACCAGAGGTGTCAAACTCAAATTCATCGGGGGCTGCATCAGCAGTTTGGTCACCCTCAAAGGGCCGGTTGTATCTATAGGACTCAATATGCGCTCAATATAAAAACAAGTGGAGGTTTCCTGAATGCATGTAAAGTGGAGGTTTCCTGTGTAGAATGGCCGGCGCCGCTAGAGGGCAGACGTTCTCTGGCTTGTAGGCTGCTGCGCATGCTCTGAAGAGGCGGCTTTCTTGTGTCAAAAAAAAAAGCGAGAATAAAAGGTGAAGGATGGTGGCTGGCGGCGGCTACACAGGCCACATGACGAGGTCTGGCGGGCCGGATTCGGCCCGCGGACCTTGTGTTTGACACCCGTGTTCTAGACAGATGTGTGCTGCCCACTTGGGAGGAACTATGAGAGCTCTGGAATGTGGGTAGCCTGCCCAGAAGGAAACCACTGTGCTCCAAGGTGCCACCACCCCAAACCCCTCCAAAAAAAGGGGATGTGCTGAATTCCACAAGCAGGCTGTGTATACTTTTGCAAAAGCACAGAAATTCCCCTTATTGCCCTAGAAGACTGTAGGGCAATCAAATTTGTTAACACTTGTAATTCACAGGCTCAAAAGCAAGCTAAGGAAAAGATTAAAGGGGCTTGACAAAATAAATACCTTTTTTCTGGTTGGTACTCTCTTTATCTCTGAAACTCCCCGAGCAGCCCATCGAGTACCTCACATAATAAAAACTTCAACTTCGGCACTAATCCCTATTTATTCTGTCCTGTTATATTAAGATTGAAAACAATGCAGTGCACTAATAGCTCAGTACACTTCAGTTGCATTTCCCCCTCTGGCCTTGTCCTGTTCTGCTCAGAGTGGGGAATATGGGCAGTGAGTGATGTGGAGTCAGAGCAAACCTGATGGCTGAGATGCCTTGCGTATGTCTGGGTCTGTAGCATTACACTTTTAGAAGTCACCACCACCACAGTGCCCATGCTGTCAAAGGATCTTAACCGAGAGTGAGAGTTGAAAGTGCGTGCTTAAGAAAAAGGAAAGGCGGCAGATGTGTTCAGTGGACATCCCACTCCTTGACCTGGTTAAGCTGTGAGATTTGGATTTAAAGTAGCTAAGACCCAGCGAAGGCAGTGGAACTAAATTGGGAGAATTAAATCCAAGTATTCCAAGTATTTAACTGCTTCGTGGATATTCCGCAGGGCCAGCCTGAGTGGAGCCCCTGATAGAGAAGAAGTGCCTGCCTTGCTCTCTGGGCTTGATTCTGTTAAAATTGCCCATAGCCCAGAACACAGGAACTATTTCTGCAACGCAGTTATATCAAAAGCCTGATCAGCAGGGCTCTGATCACAGTGGATTTCAGCTGTGGGATAAACTGTACAGTCATACTTTGAATGTGCTTCGGGATGAGCGAATTCGAGTTGCGCTCCACGGCAACCCGGAAGTAATGGAGTGCGTTACTTCCGGGTTTCGCCGCTTGCACATGCGCAGACACTCAAAATGACATCATGCGCATGCTCAGAAGCGCCAAAACGTGACCCGTGCACGTGCAGATGCGTGGACACGGGTTACATTTGCTTCTAGATGTGAACGGGGCTCTGGAACGGATTCCGTTCGCATCTAGAGGTACCACTGTATTAGGAATGTCTGCCTCCTTTTGAGTCTCTCTAACGGTCTGCATGAGTAGGGGCGACACATTTTCATAGATCCCACTCCTGCGCTTTTAAAGAATTGTCTGATGTACATAAATTAAACAGGTAACTTCCCCCCACCTCCAAGTCTTCCTGCTATGAACAGGACAGCAGTTGTTAAATTTACAGAACGGAAGGAAGGAAAGATGTAGGCAAAAGAGAGTGAGGTCAAAAACTGTGGAGCCCAAGAACAGGATTTCTTGAAAGTCTTTTGACTACAAATTTAGAACTTCTACATTAGGAAATTAAGACTATGGTCTAGATTTTTACCAATAGGCAGTTTCTCGCATTCCACCCCCGCCCCTACATTTACACAGGTTTATTCTGCACCAATAATCTGCATACCTCAACTGCAACAAAAGCCAAATGGAAAACATAGACAGTACCATAAGGAAGTACACAGCATATGCATATGTGTTTATGTGTTTACTATGCAAGCATGCGCATATCATGTCCTCCCCAGGGCGCCCACAATAATAAATATAATACACACAAATTTATAAATGGATAAAAACATTTTATATCAGTAGTATTGAGAACTCGTTGATCTCAGAGCACAGTAAAATAGAGGAAGGGAGACAATGTCTATTTTTTGAACTGATCTTTCAAAATGCTGGAACCAAGATTTTGAAAAATACAGAATTGCTCCTTTGTATTTGGCATCAAAGCAAAAAAAGAAAAATGAATGTTACATAGTTGGGCTGCTCTTTCTCTACCTAAAGCTTTGCTTTTCGGGAAGTGGTTTGAGGGAATTAGATGTTTTCTATCAGTAAAAGGTTCAGAGGAAAGACTATGCATTTAGGCTTCTTCATTTTCATTGTTCTTTTCCACTTTTGATAGCATTTTTAGGTTCATTCACTGCCAATTTTGTTTCACTCTGAAGTGTCAATAGCCAAGGTGCTCTGAAAGTAGTACATCTCCTGGAACATAAAGCTGAAATAGAAATATAATTTTTAAAACCTCTGCATTTGAAGGTTTTATGGAGGACAGGTGCTCTTTTCATTATGTTGCTCCAACAGCCAATTCTCTGCCCCTCTTTTGGGTTCTTTTTATGTATTTGCTTTTATTTTGTTCAGATAAATTTATTATTAACAGGAAAATCTCCCAAAGACAAAGGTTGCCTTTAGGGAGTGCTGAACCCCATGGTTCAGTGCTGGAACCTACACCATCTTACGAACCATGGTTTGTGAGGGACTGCCAAACCAGCGCATCAGTTCATGATTTGAAGTCGGTTTGCAAGCCACCGTTTGTGCAAACTGTGGTTTGTGATATGTCTGGGTTCACAAACTGTTAACCAAGGTAACCTTCTACATCACAGCAAAAGCACTGATCTGGTGGCGCTACAGTAACTGCTGAAATGGAAAGCAGACGAGCAACACCATTCATGGATGGCCTGGTATGACAGCAGTATTCATCTGACCTCCCAACAGCTGAGTCACTGCTCTTCTCCTGGGAAGGGGGGCAAGTGAGGCTGCATTGCAGACACTCTGGCAGGAAGGCTGGATTTGCAGAGTAGCATGAACCCAATAAACATTTGTGAAGAATCGGAATAGATAAAATACAACGTAGCAATCGCCTATTACAGAAAGCAGAGGTTCCATGACCAGCAACTACTGCAGCAGAAAAAGGTTATGAGCAATGCAGTACAGTGGTACCTCGGGTTAAGAACTTAATTCGTTCTGGAGGTCCGTTCTTAACCTGAAACTATTCTTAACCTGAAGCACCACTTTAGCTAAATGGGGCCTCCCACTGCCGCCGCGTGATTTCTGTTCTCATCCTGAAGCAAAGTTCTTAACCCGAGGTACTATTTCTGGGTTAGCGGAGTCTGTAACCTGAAGCGTCTGTAACCCGAGGTATATGGAAACATTTTCAGAACTCCCTGTGTTGGGGCTGTTATAAGGAGCAGCAGTGCCAGAGAAGAGCATCATTAGCACTCGCATCCCAGACTCCCTGGAAATAAGGGTTGCGTTAAGAGTAAGTTGCTTGGCTCCCAAACTTCTTCTTCTTCTTCTTCTTCTTCTTCTTCTTCTTATTATTATTATTATTATTATTGGAAGAAGTTTCTCAACCTATAACACAGATTCTTGCCACTGTACTGTAGGTAAAATTATGTGGTGGATACTTGGTGCTTAGGATAATAATAATGATGATGATGATGATGATGATGATGATGATAAATAATAATTTTTATTTATATCCCGCCCTCCCCGGCCAAAGCCGGGCTCAGAGCAGCTAACATCATAGAAGTAAGACAATGCATTAAAACAAGCAAATTAAAATTAAAACTGGACAGGTGGCAATCTTCAGGTTAAAACTGAAGGCAGTTACCAACTATTTCCACTGATATTATAAGCACCTGTGAGCGGACTGGAACCTCCTTCATGCTTGTTCTTATACAAGAAGAAAATGAGTCTGAACCCTGACCAAAGGCCTGGCGGAACAGCTCTGTCTTGCAGGCCCTGTGGAAAGATGTCAAATCCCGCAGGGCCCTAGTCTCTTGTGAGAGAGTGTTCCGTTAGACCGGGGCCACGGCCAAAAAGTTCCTGGCTCTGGTCAAGGCCAGTCTGATCTCTCTGGGGCCCGGAATCTTGTTGTTATCTGCAGACCATTAAGTCCTCTGTGGGGCATACCAGGAGAGGCGGTCCCATAGGTACAAGGGTCCTAGGCCGTATAGGGCTTTAAAGGTTAAAACCAGCACCTTAAAGCTGATCCTGTACTCCACCAGGAGCCAATGCAGCTGGTATAGCACTGGGTGAATGTGATCCCACGGCGAGGACCCCGTAAGGAGCCTCTCCACTGCATTCTGCACCTACTGGATGATGGCTTTAAGAATTTGTTTAATTAGCGGGTGTTCCAACACATTGATTCCCCTTACCTTACTTTATCCTTATATTATCCATAAAGCCTGCATGTAAAGAAGAAATACATTCCTGGGAACCCTCTTCATAGTACTCATTGGTGGAGTTTCCCACAAAAGTTGAAGAAAGCCTTTAGGGAGGTGTTCTTATATGCAACGGCCGCAGCTCGGACTTTGGTGGCAAAGGGGTGTAAGGAACAAGAAGCCCCGACAATAACGGACTGGCATTACAAGCTACAAGAATTTGCTGAAATGGCGCAGTTAACAAATACCCTGAGAGGCAATGCAAAACAAAATTTTATGGAAAAGTGGGGTAGATATGAAACATATGTTCAAAAATACAGTAAAGTTTCGCTATCTGTGCTAGCATTTGATTAACGCTGGAGTGAGACTGAGTTGAGAAATAAGACCAAGAGCACATATTGATATAGGAATGTATTAGATAAAATGTAAAGAAATATACAATAATAAGAATACATTCATTTGTAAAAAAAGGAATATACAATGGGATAGACAGGAAGTCTAGTGTGTTGGTATATATGATTTTGAGGGGGAAATGTTTTTGTTTTTTCTCTTTGTTCTTTCTTTTTGTTTCATTTTCTTTCTAGGTATATAAAATTTGTATATAATTTTTGTATACATGTTGGAAATTATATTATAGTTAGTCCTGTAATGTAATAGGTAAAGGTAAAGGGACCCCTGACCATTAGGTCCAGTCGTGACCGACTCTGGGGTTGTGGCGCTCATCTCGCTTTATTGGCCGAGGGAGCCGGCGTACAGCTTCCGGGTCATGTGGCCAGCATGTCTAAGCCGCTTCTGGCGAACCAGAGCAGCGCACGGAAATGCCGTTTACCTTCCCGCCGGAGCGGCACCTATTTATCTACTAGCACCTTGACGGGCTTTCGAACTGCCAGGTTGGCAGGAGCAGGACACGAGAAACAGGAGCTCACCCCATCACTATTCCAACTGCTGACCTTCTGATCGGCAAGTCCTAGGCTCTGTGGTTTAACCCACAACGCCACCCACGTCGCTGTAATGTAAAATGACAGCGTTTATTGATGTAATATAAGAATGTTAACAAATAAATAAAATGCAAATTCCAAAAAAAAAAGTTGAAGAAGACTTGGCCTTATAAAGAGATTGCAATAGCCTAGTAGGGTGATCAACTCGGTGCTGAGCCTGTGAAAATCGAGGTGACATGGTGGTGGGGATGTAATATCAGGACTAGGCCAATAGCGCTGCCTCACTCCTTCAGCTCCTGCAGCATGAATGTTCTGCAACATGAGTAAGCGTGTAAATGGGACTACAGTGAATGCACTCTATGGGGGAGATGTTGCATAAAATATGGTGGATTCGGTGCTTAGAAAATGTGGTTCCTTGCAACTCAAGCTCCAGAGTGCACAAAAGAAACAGGTATATTCATTCCACAAACCACTGGTTGTCCGGAAAGCTAATCATAACAATGGTGTGTATTGCTAGTGTTGTTTATATAGCACTGTGGGTGCGAATGAAGTAGTCACTGCATTCCCTTCATCACAAGCTTCTCACCTCAGTTCTGTAAGAAACCACTCTGCACTTTTTCCTGCACCAGCCATTTTTTGCCACCTCTCACTGGTGTGGTTGGCAGGTGTACACGTCAGTCATTCACATAAATGGTACAACAAGACAGAAGGCAAAGTTCAGCGGAGAGCAGTTAACGTATCAGATGAGCTCTTTGGTCTTCCTAGAATTTCTCCTTCCTTGAGGTACAATTTTGCCGGAGGCGTGGGAGAATCTGACCCTCTTCTTGCACTGTGCTATTCTAGAAAATAAAATAAAAGGTGTTGTACATTTGTTTTTGAGCATGCCTCTCACCACTAAGTCTTTAAAACAACAGCCACCGTATTGCAGGTAGAATGCATCATAAAATATTAAGTGGTGCTATGCAGAACTTCCCTCTGTCAGTAGATCTCCAAACACAGCTTGATCAGTACTCATTTAGCCACTCAAAAAAACAAAAAAAAAGGTTGGCTACAATTATAGCTACAAATGTTCAAAATGGTGCAGTACCTCTGCACTACCAAGACCTCTTTATGTCAGCTTTGGAAGATTCTATGCTCTTTCAGTTGACAGTATGGACACTGGATTATTTCATTTCCTGCTGTAATAGGTGACTTTGAGCAAGTAAAGTCAGTGTGTGTGTGTTTTGCGTGGACAGGCGGAGTCCCACAAACACTGGGCGCCCCCCCCCATGTGGAATAACGACTCAAGACGTGCTATGGGATTAAAATTGGCCACAACTTTATTATATTTCAGATGTGGGTAGACCTTGGCTCAGGCATTGGGCGTTTATCCCTCCCAGTCCCCAGCCGGGGATCTGGGGAACATCAGGGTTATCCAGTGGGGGGGGCGGCTCTGGAGAATGTATGCTCAAGCAGAGAGAGCCGCCCCCGTTTCATCGCTGTCACAGGAGAGAGCAATGACGACCTCTCGGCGTGCGGTCAAAGCCTCCCCTCAAAAACCCCTTTAACGGGGAACCCTGGTATCGCTGCCGCAATGAGGAGGGGAGCGTGGGTCACCGCTGCACACCCCCCCCCCCCATTCAGGGAAGATAGACTAGAGGATTCCGCCCAAGGCCTGATACCACCAAAGTTGTGATGTTTTGCTATAGGAAAGGCAAAACCTGCCAATGCAGGTGAATTCCTTTCCGGCCCTTCAACAGTGACCTTGACGTAGCAGTGCCTGCGTACCTGTGAAGAAAAGGTTAACCTGCAAAATAAGTCTTAACTGAGGGTGGGTAAGGTGGGAGAAGCTCTGGAGCCAAGTGAGGATTCCCAGGTAAGATCCTCCCTCTATTGTGTGGGCAGGTAGTCCCTCCCCCTACCTGGCCTGGTCACCTTGGCAACGCCTCCCCAGGTGGGATTGGACAACTGACTGTGGTAGGCGGAGACCTCCAGGTATCCCACCTGGGGGGAGGCGAAGCCAAGCCTGTGCTAATGGAGCCGCACAGGGTCCAGCGGCTGTGCACGACCACGCAAAGGGTGCCCCCTGTTTAATGTGGGGAGCGATCATTACCATTTCTCCATAAGCAAAAGGGTATTAATAATCCTATATCACAAAGGTATGAAAGAGACATGACCACATGATAGTATTGTCTACTCTTACCCATCAATATGTTTTAACTGTGTCTGCCATATTTTTTGCACAGTGAATGTCCATGACAAATATAATTATATTATTACCTTGTCAACAATTCTGTATGAATTTTCCCTCAGTCCCAACTTCCTAGTGAAATGTTTTGGCTATTCACCATGTTCCTAACATGTGCCCTGCATCTGGACATCAATATAATGCTGGGAATAATTTCATGTATTTGTAATATCCAGCATCCTATTCAGGGCCAGCCAGTCCATGAGGCAGACGGAGGCAGACGCCTCAGGTGACAGAATCCAAGGGGTGCTTCTGTGGGTGCCCAACACCGCCAGAGAAGGAAGGAGAAGCGACTGCAGTGGCTTCCGAGTTCCGATGAGATCTTGCAAGAGTGTCTCCCTCACCAGGGTCCAAGGAAGGTTGTGTGAGGCTTCTGGAGGTCTCTGCGCAATTTCACGGAGCTCTGACAAGATCTCACCAAAACCTGGAAGCCAATAATAATAATAATAATAATAATAATAATAATTTATTATTTCTACCCCGCCCATCTGGCTGGGTTTCCCCAGCCACTCTGGGCGGCTTCCAACCAAAGATTAAAAATACATTAAAACATCAGTCATTAAAAACTTCCCTAAACAGGGCTGCCTTCAGTTGTCTTCTAAAAGTCTGGTAGTTGTTGTTCTCTTTGACATCTGGTGGGAGGGCGTTCCACAGGGAGGGCGCCACTACCGAGAAGGCCCTCTGCCTGCTTCTCTGTAACTTCACTTCTCACAGTGAGGGAACCGCCAGAAGGCCCTCGGCGCTGGACCTCAGCCATGTGAGCCTGGTAAGGCTTTGGTGGGGGCAGCAGGGGGGCACAGCACGGGTCGGGGGAACACCTTCCCATTTTGCACAACCAATTTCAGAATCCTTAGTGCTTGGCTTATTTCTAAATGACCGTAGGAGCAATTCATTATCGCGCCAAGTTGATCGTTGGAAATCCTGTGCAAGATCTTCTGCTCGTACATTGGGGCTCCCCCCTCTTCTCCCTCTGCATGCTGTTCCAGGGGCTCTGCAAAACCCTTCCAGAGCCAATTTCAGGGAACACAAAGGGAGTGGAGAGAGGGGAAGCCCCACGACACAAGTAGGAGTCCTTGTGCAATGCTTCCACTTACGGGATTTAGTTGAACCTCACCCTGTATGTATGGGTATATCTACATCAAGACACAAAAACATAGTTCATCTGGGTATCTCTTGGGTTGGTTTTTCTTTGAGAACTTGAGAGTCTCCTTCAGCCATTCTAGACATATTTAAATATAAATTTATAAAACAAATACTAATACAGTGAATCTCTTTGTCCATATTTATATTCTCTTAAATCATACTATTGAAAATTTCCAACAGCGTTTTAACTGCCTTCTAGCTTAGTATATTTAAACCTCTGAATGAATTTATTGATGGTGGCAAAGAAAAAATATGTAGGAAAATGAATGAATTCCCTTGAGATACATGGTATGTCATGAACTTCCTGAAGTTATTTTCAAATGTTTCTGCCAGCACCAATAAATCCCTCAAGTTTCAGAATAGACTGTATTAATTAAAGAACTGGATTAGGTGTTTTAAAGTTGCTGAAAGTTATATCTGCAATCGGTCATGTTTGGAGTGTATGTTCAAGATGAAATATCTGCTATTTTAACAAGCAGACATACAAACCAGCAGCAATAGCATTTCAGATGTTTGATTAGTCATATTCTTCTTGTAATTTTGGTTTACAGGATGTGTGTTTATTATTTCCGTATACAGCATGCATGCACACAGAGTCTAAGTCTCTCCTAAACATATTGACTCTAGTTTTGGTTTTTTTAAAGAACTCTTGAAATCTTTACGAGAACCATTTTCATCCAACTTTACCGCTTCTGTTTCTTCTTGCCATGTGCTAGTCATGAGAGGCTGGTGAAAAAGACAAGGCCTTCTTTGAAGGGCTGTTGTGCACTTGTAGTTTAGGACTCTTTAAGGTTTGGATCCAGTATTCATCATTACTATTACTATATCGGAAATAAAAGAAATATATCAAAGACAAGCATACAGTAAAGTCTCCTATGTAACCAGAGGTAGCACTTTTTAAAGTTTATTCTGAATCTTTTGCAGAAAACTGCCTCCATGTGCTTTTCTTTTTCTCTAGCATAAGAAAAATTAGACACGTTCATCGTATTCTGAAGTGGACAATATACACCTCATAGCTTTAAGAAAGTCCCCATATTATCTGCTAGAAAAGTAACATTTTAAATTGATTTTAATATTGTAATATTGATTTGTGAGGTGGAAGACGTAGTGAATGAATATTGTATGTTATTGTTGTACCCTGCCTTGGGTACTAATACTCCTGCTGCTACTACTATTAATATTTTTATATGAGATGAATAAAAAAAATCACATACATGTGGATTCCTGGACTACCACAATAATAGCTAAAAGTCCTATCAATTTTTTAAAAATGATAAACTCCCTAAATTTGAGCTGTTTTAATCCATTTTAATGGGGAAAGCCTGAATTACTAAGCACGGTTATAATTTGGAAACAAGTTCCACTGAAACTCCATGGGGGGGTTGAAGTGCCAATTGTTTGAAACAAAATTACCTCAGCCTCAACCTGTTTGTGGATAACAGCCTAAGAATATGGTGCAAGTCACTAATTTGGAAACAGGTAATGTACCAATGCGCACATTTTTTACATGGTAAGTACTAGACGTTCCCACAAGGAAAGAGTAATGTAAGTTTCCCAACCCCTGAAGGAAACATAATCCTGAGTTTATATCAGATGCTTTATGGAAGTTTATTGGAATATCCAACAGGGTTCATGTAGTGTGTCACAAGGTAAAGCCTGTTCATTGGTGATTTAGTAGCAGCATGTGCCAGTGTTACTGTAATTTATAGAACACAGATGGTCAGGGAGTTGCCCTGCTGACTTGTACCTCAATAAGAAGCGGAGCCCCGCACGTTATGGGCTGTGGATACCTCTAGTTGACTTTCCGAAATTATACGCTGATACAGAGATCTCCCCTAATGCTAAAAGATTCCAGGAACCAGCAATCTTGCAATTAAGAGGCCTATTTGCGAAAGTGGGGGCAACTGCAAACGAATAACGTTTACAAAGGCAGATACAAATGAACTACATGAAAGGAAAATGAATTGTAAGAATTATAGCTTCCTTTATCCAGGGTTGAGATTTTAAACTGATGCTTTCTGTCATCTGGTAAATCGATAAGGGGAAAAGGTTAACGCTATTATCTTGAGTCTCTGCAAAATAAGCATTTGGTTTTAGGTTTTAGTTTAGTTCTCTGTTTGTTTGTTCCTTATAATTTAACGGATGTGACTCAACCAATGTTAAGCACATCTAGATCACGTTAATTTCAATGAAAGGGTTAAGTGTATGCTTAAATATTTCTTGTAGAAATCAATGGGTGTTAAACAGCACAATCCTATGCAGTTCTACTCAGCAGTAAGTCCTACTAAGTTCAATGGGGCTTAAAAAGGTAAAGGTAAAGGACTCCTGACAGTTAAGTCCAGTTGCGAACGACTCTGGGGTTGCGGCACTCATCTCGCTTACTTCTATGGGGCTTACTTCTAGGTAATTCTGGGGTTCTATGATTTTCAGTGGGTAGTGGATTGCCACCTAAAGTATTTATCTTTGCATTTTATCCAATACATCTAGGCACTTTAAAACAGAGGTTTGGTGTACACCAGGAAGTGCAGAAACTTTGGCCCTCCAGAGTTGCTGCACTATAATTCCCATCAGCCCTAGCAAAGATAGCTGGTGAGAGTTGCAGTTCCACAGTAGCTGGAGGGCCAAAGATTCACCAAACCCAGAGACCTTCTTTATGTGGTAGAGAAGAGGACACGTACCTGAGGTAACGTGGAAAGTGGACAATTCAAAGGGCCACATAAAGGCCTGAGTCATCTAATTCTTCACATGTAAAAAAAATCGGGGAGTCCTGCAAATTAGGCTGACAAATGTACAGGTGTCCACAAGCAATACCTTTTCCAGGGGTGTCAACTCTATGGAGCTGACCCACCCAATGGGTCTTCGCACCCCACCCAATATCCTTTGGGAGGAGGCCAGGCCCCCTCAGTGTTGAGGGGAGAAGAAGGCCGAGCATGGAGCTGAGCATGGTGTGGCATCAGTGACCAGCTCCTCCTGAGCATGAGAGAGAAGGAGCCAGCGGCCATTGAAGCCACGTTGTGCTGGGCTCTGGGCTCGGCCTCCTCCTGACGATGCCATGATGCATGCATGATGTCACACACACAACACATGGCCTCAAACGTCCACAGTACACACCAGGCTTCCTCAATCTTGGGTGCAAGTTGGCGTCTCTGGCCTTGTGTCACAGGCTGCCTTGCGGAGCACTTTCCCACCAGGTAACAGTAGTAGTGTGTTTATTGTGGTCAACCAGCCAATGACACAAACTGGAAGATCACAGCTTTGATCAAGAACGGCAGACTAAGACCTACCAGACTAAGCAATAAAAATGATTTTTAAATTTCTATCTGCTCGGTGAAAATGAGTATTTGTCCCTTCAAGAAAAATACACATGTGAACTAAACCAGAATCTTATCTTGTTCTGTTTTTTCTTTCTCTTGTATTCACATGATAGCCAGTTCTTTGAGGTCTGTGCTGAATACGGTGTGTGTGTTCCTTTAAACAAAAAACACCTTAGCAATGATAATAACACTTTGACCCCGATCACTTTGCAAGAAGCATATTGTTGCGGTATTTTTGCTATAATGTCCTGTTGCCGGGTGCTGATTTTTATAACAATAGTATTTGTTAAAGTAAAAGATAAAGGGACCCCTGACCATTAAGTCCAGTCGTGGATGACTCTGGGGTTGCGGCGCTCATCTCGCTTTACTGGCCGAGGGAGCCGGCATTTGTCCACAGACAGCTTCAGGGTCATGTGGCCAGCATGACTAAGCCGCTTCTGGCGAAACCAGAGCAGCGCATGGAAATGCCGTTTACCTTCCCGCCGGAGTGGTACCTATTTATCTACTTGCACTTTGACATGCTTTCGAACTGCTAGGTTGGCAGGAGCAGGGACCGAGCAACGGGAGCTCACGCCGTCACGGGGATTCGAACCGCCGACCTTCTGATTGGGAAGCCCTAGGCTCTGTGGTTTAACCCACAGCACCACCTTCATCCCTATTTGTTAAAGTACTCTTATTCAAAAGAACATTTGTAGAACTTAGTTCCAGGAGAATGTATTAGAAAGAGACTGCTTTCTATATGAAGTGAGGAGAGAGCAATTTAAGCAGCTAAAGAAGAAACTATATTAACTCACATATTAGAGCTCTTTGGTGCAGGGGGGCGGGGTGTATAATCTGCTTCATTGTATTTGTTTCAAATAATTAGCATTGTATCTAGATGGTGCTAATGTTCCTCATCCTCTGCTTTCAGACAGAAAGGAAATGTTGCAGGTGAAATGAGAACCAAGTTGAATAACTGGGCAGCTGCAAACACAAGCAGCAGGAACACCTTTTGCATTACCAGGTGATGATGTTCTTGACAATTTTGCTACAGATCCCCAGCTGGGGTGTGTCAGTTTCTATTTTCTCAGAGCTGTGCTGATTTACACCAGCCGAGAGCCTGGTCCATTGTCTACTCCATTGCTTTTAGCAGGCAAATCATCTTGCTATGGAATGCATCTTCTGCATGCAATTTGTCAATGAACGTATTGTAATATATATCTATTTATTTATTTATCTCAGTGTGCATGTGTATGCACACACACACACACACACACACACAAATGCTCACTCATCCTGGGCAGTGTTAAAAGAAGCTACTATATAGATTTATTCCCATTAATATTGGTCATTTCTACTTCTGAAGGGAACAGTTTCCACTTCAACTTATGTTAGCAGCCTGGAACTGATACACTTTTAGTAGCACTACCAAAAGCTTGGGAGGCATACTTTTTCTCAATGTAAGTTGAAGACTTCTGATTCCTCAGAACTTGGATTCTCCAAATTCAGATGCTTCTTTTGAGAAATAGTGTTTGACAATATTTAATGTTATATACAATTACCAAGGCTAAGCTAACAGTGTATAATAGATCATACATGGGTTTCAGAAAATGTCTGCACCATGCCAGAATGCTCCTTAAATATAGAGACAGACACCTGAATACATAAAGACTACTGGGTGACCAGTATCACCTCCATATTTCCAGTAATAAAAGATTGTCAACATTGCCTTAAGAATGTGGATTGATTCCACATTTTGAACACATAGCTATAAAATATATAGAGCACTCTGGTAATCAAAGGCTAAGATCAAGGGAGGTTGCATTTGACATAATATGAGGGACAGAATTAAGTTTGAGTTTTGAATGAATGATATTTAAATAACATAGATTTCCATGTAGATTACTTGTTCTGCTTAATGATGCTGATGAAAATATACACTGAATATTTGGGGTAAATGGGGAATGGGCAAGGAGGATTAGATTTAAGAACAAAATAAGCCCACACAGAGAAAAGAACCAGAAGGAGAGCTGTAAGGCAAATAAAATTGACAGCCTCTCAAAACTCAGGTGGCACTTTCTCTTTCCAGTTAATTACAGTTTTAATTACATGGCTTCTTGTGACTCCTTCATACCTAATAAAGTAGACTCTGTGGGGCGGCAAAGTTGGGTTTTGCTTGAACTGCAGGTGTAAGGCTCAGCATGAGACATAAATCAACTTCTTAAACATGTTGCCAGGATATGTTCTGGCTTTTTCTTCCCATTCACTTGTAAAATTATGGCATCTTTTCACCATTTGTCCTCACAGAACCGTTCAAAGGGGCTGTGTGTTGAATTGCGTCTATATTTTCACTGTGTCAGAATATTTTCACCTAACCATATTCTATAGTCCTGGGGCCACTTTCATGATATGCAAAATCAGCTAAACACATGGCAAGATGGAAAAGTGGATGGTGGTTGAATGAATGAGTTCATTTTCAATAAAGCAAGAGGAAAATCAACCATCTGCCCCTATACCTTCTTGCCATCCTTCTTGTTGATTTGGTTTCAGTTCAAAGTAATTTCAATATAATCAAATCTGCAGCCGCTTAAGTTACCATTTACCACGTGGTAACTTACCTACATGCAGGTAGCAATTTAGTCATCCAGGCATCTCAACTGTCCTACCAAGTGGTGAATATCTTACTGCTTTTGTAAATTTCTGGTCAGGTGTAGAAATGTGGCAAAGACTTTTTCCTCTCCACTTGGCAAGAAATTACAGCATTAAATTTCCAGTTTATTTCATGTGCCAGTTCTAGGACTCTTTAAAATAAAACTGAAATCCAATTGGCACGGTAATTTAAAGTGTTTTGCAAGAAAATCTGTCTGGCAATAAGTAATGATAGCTGAGTGGTAATTTTTCATAGGTTTTTTCTTCTTCAAAACTGCTAGGCACTGATTGCTAATGCAGATTCGGAACCTATAGAATTTCTCTGAACACAATCAAAGGTACGTTCTCAGTTGTGAGGGGTTTTTTTAATTAAAGCATCTGCAAGGATGCCTAAATCAAATCAGAACCACAATGCTGGTAGTGAGGGCAGACATTAAGGAGGAGCCAATGGAATAATGGAGGAGGGGAATCAGTCAACCCCCACACCCACCTACTGTGGCTACAATTATTAAAGGTGGGCTTTTGTGTATGTGTTTTTTTTAAAAAAAGATAATAGTGAAACTTGGAGATAAGATTACATCAAGCCTGTTGTCACATAAAGTTTGGCTCTTCGTGTGCTGTCAAAGCAGAGAAATGTGGGGAACAAAGAGAGAACAGCCTAAGAAACCAATTTAGTGAAAAAAGCAATAACACATAAGTAAAGAAAGCCAGGTGTAGATCTTAAGCAGCAGCAAATGATCTTTAGGGACATCATTAGCTGATTAATTTAACCTTGCTATTATCACTATAAAAATTCCACTTTGGGAAGAAGAGTTTAATGGGGAAAGTGGTCCACGAGGAATAGCGTGAGACTGGAGCGTAAGCAATTTTGAGTTTTCTCAACTCTGCTTGACTTGTGGGGAGATTTTAAAGAAACATGATCTTAACGAATTTAAGGAGTCGAAGAGACTGCACGTGTCCATTTTGTATCCTTATGGGAGCACTTCTGCGAGAAGCAAAGATAAATGTGGAAAGTGAAGCAGCAGGGGTCCAGGGGCTTCATTATTTTAAGGTTGTTGGCAAACAGTTCTCCAATTATGGTTATTGAATACAAGATTCTACTCAGTTCCACCCAATAACACAATCAACTGGAGAAAGCAATTTATTTTAAAACTTGACATAAGTTTTTGGAACTGCAAGCACAGTTCTTTCAAGGCCATAGTTGACATCTTAATCAGTTTGGGGTTTGGAGGAGAGGCTGGGATTTGTTCTAACCCAATTTGGTTTTTTTCTGCAGAAGATACTCTCCTACTCTGCATTCACCCCAGTTAAGTTCTTGTGATGTACTGACTTCTAAATCTAGAAATCTAAGATGATTCTGTTATCACCAGTTACTGATAATATGAAGGGTCACAATTTCTGTTTTGTATTCATATAAGCTCTAATTGAATTGTCACAGGCTGCACTTGATCCATCTCATTGGCAATTTAACTTCAAACTTTACAAAGTCTTCTTTCTATATGCCCAATTGGCCCTACCTGCCAACTGAAGATTGCATTTCATGCATCTGATGAAGTAGTAGTGTCTAGTCCACAAAAGCTTATGATTCTGTTGGGCTGCCTGCCATATTCAATACTAGAAGAATTTTAATAAATGCATACACACTTTAGAAATGGGAAAGCCATGGGAACGAGAAAGACATACAAAAGTTAATACATAAACCCTTGGGGGGGTTGCTTTGTTCTTTTAGCTGAAGAATTTTTAGAAAAACAAGGACTTTGAAGCCATTTGATCTTATGCAGAGACAGACAAGGGAAGATACTTAACATGTCAGCAAAAGCACTGTAAATGGTTTGCCATTTGAAGGCCATTGTAACTCACTTTGGGTTGCCCTGAGCAAGATATAGTGACTAACGAATACAACAAATAAATAAATTCTGACAGTTACCAAAGCTGGATCCATTGGAAGAACTAGAATCTAAGGCAGGCATAGGCAAACTCGGCCCTCCGGATGTTTTGGGACTACAACTCCCATCATCCTTAGCTAACAGGACCAGTGGTCAGGGATGATGGGAGTTGTAGTCCCGAAACATCTGGAGGGCCGAGTTTGCCTATGTCTGAACTAAGGCAAAAGTTCATGAAGTCCTTTTTGCATACTGCTGGCTGACCTCCAGGAGGAACAACCTGAATATAAGAGTACATGATCAAATCTTATTGAGTAATAGGCAATGTTGGAGGTAAAGGCTGACCTGCTAGAATCACACAAGGAGATCTTACACAGAGGGCTTCAACCATGCATATACATTTAGTGTCTGAGAGCTTTTAGACAGCCACTTGACTAGCATGGGAAAGTCCCATTTCCCCAACCCCACCACCACTTCAGAGTAGCTGCACAGGGCCAGTCAAGTAAACCATTGAGTGGATCTCAAGCAATAATGATCAAGAAAGCCCAATGCCTACCATATTTGAATGCATGGCTTGTACTGTCATGTAGGAAGAGATGTATTGGTTGAAAGTGGCCCCAAGTTTTCTGAACAGAATGAGAAACAGTGCCTGTTCTTCTCTCTTCAATTTGGAAATGGGGAGGAATTGTGTGTTTTTACCGCTTGATCTGTAATTTTAAAACTAATATTTACCATGACTTTGTTCCTGGCTACTCTGATTACAAAAGCATTTGGGTAACAAAGCAAAATACAATCCGTGTTTTTAACCGGCTTCAAAAACAAAGCTGCATATTGAATACAAAGAAATGTGGCATTTGCACAACACAGTAAGTGTCTATTTAACAGCTAGTGAATGGTTCAAGTAAGAGATTGAGCCATGAAAAGAAATCCCGGATTCATCTCTCACTTCCTACTCACCCCAGATAGGATTAAACAAGCCACTTTCTCTCTTAGCTTTGGCCACCCGCAATTCCCTACATGTGATGCATTAATAAGTGTTGTTGTTTAGTTGTTTAGTCGTGTCCAACTCTTCGTGACCCCATGGACCAGAGCACGCCAGGCACTTCTGTCTTCCACTGCCTCCCGCAGTTTGGTCAAACTCATGCTGGTAGCTTCAAGAACACTGTCCAACCATCTCATCCTCTGTCGTCCCCTTTTCCTTGTGCCCTCCATCTTTCCCAACATCAGGGTCTTTTCCAGGCAGTCTTCTCTTCTCATGAGGTGGCCAAAGTATTGGAGCCTCAGCTTCACTATCTCCTTCCAGTGAGCGCTCAGGGCTGATTTCCTTAAGAATCGATAGGTTGGATCTTCTTGCAGTCCATGGGACTCTCAAGAGTCTCCTCCAGCACCATTAATAAGAACGCCCTCCCACCAGATGTCAAAGAGAACAACAACTACCAGACTTTTAGAAGACATCTGAAGGCAGCCCTATTTAGGGAAGCTTTTAATGTTTAATGTATTAGAGGATTTTAATATTTTTTTGGAAGCCACCCAGAGTGGCTGGGGAAGCCCAGCCAGATGGGCGGGGTACAAATAATAAATTATTATTATTATTATTATTATTATTATTATTATTATTATTATATTCATATGATAATATATATTTCAGTGTGGGTAGAGTTTCAGGCAAGCAACATGGTCCTGAGTTTTACTATTCAACTTTGTTCTAGTTAAGTGGTATGTTGGCACCTGTCTCTCTTGGGAAACAATGGAAGAGTGCATGAAGTCAATCTGTTGGAGAGTTACAGTGCCTACTGTGGTTGTAGAGATCAATATGGGAGAGACATGTTTTGTTGCAGCTGGGGCAGATGAAGGCGTGCAGTTTTGCTGCTACAGGTACACCATGGCATTTCAGCGGCCAATCCTCCTCTGGTGGCTGCTGTGGGTACCTTGACTGGCTGTCTCTAACCACTGTGATCACCTGCAAGGGATTCCTAGATGGCAGGGTTAATGTTGCCAACCTTCACATCACATTCGCAGGCATCTTTGTGTAACAAAAAGAATAACATCTTGGAGGTCCCGAGCCTCAATGAGATTTGACTGACCTCAACCAGGGCCAGAGCCTTTTCGGCTGTGGCCCCGGTCTGGTGGAACACTCTGTCTCAAGAGACCAGGGCCCTGCGGGATTTGAGATCTTTCCACAGGGCCTGCAAGATGGAGCTGTTCCGCCAGGCCTTTGGTCGGGGTTCAGTCTGACCCTTCCCCCCCCCCCTTCATAAGAACTTGCATGAAAACAACCTCTCAATTTTTCTCACAGGCTCATATAAGTTCAACACAAACAGTTGGGCCTGATGAGCATTTAAGGTCCCCAACCCTAACCTGCAGGTTGCCATCTGATTGGCTTTTACAGTGGTACCTCGGGTTACAGACGCTTCAGGTTACATACGCTTCAGGTTACAGACTGCGCTAACCCAGAAATAGTACCTCAGGTTAAGAACTTTTCTTCAGGATGAGAACAGAAATCGTGCAGTGGCGGCGCGGCAGCAGCGGGAGGCCCCATTAGCTAAAGGGGTTCTTCAGGTTAAGAACAGTTTCAGGATAAGAACGGACCTCCGGAACGAATTAAGTTCTTAACCCGAGGTACCACTGTATTCTGATCCTGATCTGATTTTAGGATGTATTTTAATTGATTGCCTGATTTTATGTTAATGTGTGATACATTTGATGTTAGCCACTCTGAGCCCGGTTTTGGCCAGGGAGGGTGGGGTATAAATAAAAATTATTATTATTAACAGAGTTGGTCCCGCAACAGGTCTAGTGCCTGAAGCCAGTTCCCCATAGAGCACATCCTTAGGAATCCTGCCATCTTCCATTCTGTGGACATGTCCAAGCCAGCACAGACATCATTGAGACTGAAGTGCAAACAAACTGGGGATGTGGGCTTAGGAATTACTATAGCACTGAAGTTATAAATTTCCACAACATGCAGCGCATTGGGCTGCATCCTAACTTTCCTTTCATGGGTGTTTTTGGGACAGGGTTGATTGTAGTCCCTTAGAGCAGAGTGAGTCCATGCCTGCATGAGAACAGCACTGTCTGTGCCGAATTTTATTTTTTATTTGCATTTTTTATTGATTGGTAATGGGTGGAATCCAATTCTGCTGTTCCACACAGAATGGCTTTTGATCTAGCAGCTAATGGAAAAGGAGGGAAGTCTATGTCTGCAGATTTTCCTTCCCCATGCTGCAGTGCCCTGAAAACCTGAATGGTGTGGACAGTAGTGCAAGAGTTTACAAGAGATGGGAGAAGGGAATAAAATTCTCTCCCTTCTTCTTAGATGTTTCTGCTGGAATAAAAGTGAAAGGGTAGCATTGCATGTCATCCAAATATCACAGAGATATGTGAAGAACAAAAATCTGATCAAAAGTGTGTTAGGAAAACCTAAGTTCCTCATTGCAGGGAAATCAAAGTAAAATAAAAATTACACACACCCCACCAAAAACAAAAGTAAAAAAGAGTTCCTGAAAGGCAGGTCTTAGTACAGAAAGCTAAAAGGAGAGTATATTGGAGCAAATGGTCTGTAATCCCCCAGTGCTACAGAGCTATTGAATGTTGAGGCTTGGGCTGGGTTGAGCTTTTGGTCTTCAACAGCTGCAAGAAGGCATTCAGCATAAAACCTTGTAATTTGCTTCCAGGGCTAGTTAAACTAAATGGCCCATACTTATGGAAAGGAAACACCAAAGAATTATGAATATAACTGAATTAATGATTTCGGCATATCTTCATGAGATGTTTTTACTACGTACCCAACTCTCATTAATGTTCTCAGTAACATCCTTCAGAAGTTGGCAGTACGGAAGTCACAGGAATTTTAAATATTACAGATGCTGGTTTTAAAGGAACAAATCGCTCGATCTGTAGCCCTGCCCAGAGTGGTGCTATGCATTAGATTTGCACCCCATTAAACCCTTCTCTATAGTGGTGGTAAATCTGGGGCTCATTAACATTTAGAGATCCAGTTTGCTCATAGCCAGATGACTCCATCTTATTCTTTGAGATGAATGTGCCTTTACCCCCCCCCCAAAAAAAATTTGATAATTGATTACAGAGCTGTGCTATTTGCAAATTCATTTTATTGGCCTTTCATTAGCTCAATACTAGCTCTTGCAGAGCATTTTTAATTAGTGCAGTACAATAAAAGGATCAGAACAACTTTATGGTGGATGCTATTAATAAGAGAAAAGGTAATTTTTAAGTAACCCTTGGGTGAACTGGTGGGGGGAAACCCCACCCCCATTTCATGTTTGAAGAGGTTTCCGGTGCATTCCATGCACCAGGAGTCTCTGTAGGGCTGTTCGAATTTTACCAGCTTTTCTAAAAGGGGTTCTCCATAGGTAAGATTTTTAAAATCCCAGGCCACATTTGAGTTTGAAGTTTTAAAAACCCAGCCTCCATTTTTTCTTTTCTTTTTTGCTTACTTCAGCACTGAGATGTGAATGTCCTGAAAGTATTGCATGTGTCATATGTACGAATAGATAAATCTGAATAACTGATAAAACAGGACCCTAAAACTGAATCACATTCCGCCCTGGGCCCCGCATGTTTATAAATGACTAGGACGAAGGAACAGAGGAGATGCTCATCAGATTTGCAGGTTTCCCCAGTCTGGGGCTTAGCTCCCTGAAATTTCACTCTCAGTGTGGACTTTGATGTCGAAAGCGATCCTCCCTGAAAGCAGAAGAGAAGGAAACATAAGCAGCAGGAAGTAGAAGGAGAGTTCAGCTCCTGTCACCAGTGTGCTGCCTTCTACCCTAAAAATCTACTTCACTCCAGCTTTGTCTGGGCTGGAGCAGACGAGCTTTAAACAAATACATCTGTAACCATCACATAGTCTAATCCTGGTTTAAACATTCAGTAAGGAGCTTGCAGACCATCTGCTATAGACAAAACTCTTTCTATCAGAACACCAAGGCATCCTCTGACATTCCCCTTAGGGCCTCTGCTCATCCTCCAATGGGACAAGTATATCAGCGGGTCGTATAAGACCCTTAACACCAAATAATAATTGTTAAGTTTATCCATAAAACTTTTGGCTTACCCTGGGCTATCACCAAGCAAAATCAACTATGGCTCGTTGAATTAATTGGATTGAGTTGATTTGCTGTACTTCTATGCCGCTTTCCATTTCGTATGACTCTCAGAGCGGCTTAAAAGGTAAAGGGACCCCTGACCATTAGGTCCAGTCGTGACTGACTCTGGGGTTGCGGCGCTCATCTTGCTTTATTGGCCGAGGGAGCCGGCGTTCAGCTTCCGGGTCATGTGGCCAGCATGACTAAGCCGCTTCTGGCAAACCAGAGCAGTGCACGGAAACGCTGTTTGCCTTCCCGCCGGAGCAGTACCTATTTATCTACTTGCACTGGTATGCTTTTGAACTGCTAGGTTGGCAGGAGCAGGGACCGAGCAACGGGAGCTCACCCCATCACCGGGATTTGAACCACCGACCTTCTGATCGGCAAGCCCTAGGCTCTGGTGGTTTAACCCACAGCACCACCCGCATTCCCAGAGAGGCTTACACACAGTAAATAAAAATAACATAATGAAGCATAAAAGAACATCACAAATACGGCATAAATAATATAAAGTAATTAACACATCATCTATAAAACAATTACAATCTATTGCTGTGCCAGCAGGGTCCTCAGGGTCCACCTGTAAGGTGAATGTTGAATCTGGGAGCCCTGCCCAGGTGCCCACCTCACTCTGAATAATCAAGAGGTCCATTCCCACTCAAGGAGTCCAAGATGAGCCTGTCCCTCTGGAGCAGCCTTCCTCAACCTCGACCTCCAGATGTTTTTGGCCTACAACTCCCATGATCCCTAGCTAGCAGGACCAGTGGTCAGGGATGATGGAAATTGTAGTCTCAAAACATCTGGAGGGCTGAGGTTGAGGAAGCCTGTTCTGGAGCATCAAGACACAACTGCACTCAGTCCATGCAGCACTTCCATGCTCAGAACATTGATACTCATTGATACTCTATGTCCTCTGCCCAGAAAGTTTGTTCCCCCCTCTATCTGGGTTTGTTCCGTGCTCCCCAGGAAACCATGCAAGATACTTAGGGAAATTATTTTCCACCCAAGTTAGGTTAATTGCTTACCTTCTGTGTTATCAGATGACCAACTTAAGTGTACCCCTTCCAGTGAACCACTCAGCTTCTATTCCCTCAAAAAATTCCACCTTTCAGCAGATCGGAATAAATTATTATCAGAAACTCTGGCTAGATTTCTCTTTCTGGTTGCAGAAAAACCAAGGAAACCTCCCCCAATTAAACCTTTCCTGTCCAGCTGCTGTTCTCGTGCATTATATCTTTTTGTAAACTCCTTTGAGGGGTGTGTGTGTTTTTTTACAATCAAAATGTGCATAAATTTAATGAAAGAAACAAATAAAATTACAGTTTTTAATCTGATGCTTTTAAGGCATGGTGCGTGAATAGGCTCACACACCACCAGTTTAGGGCTTCTGGAGAATTTGGCACAGGGGGCAGAAAATGGCAGGCCAGCACTGCAGCCTGGCTTCTACTATGGAGGATAAGTGCTGCGTGTATTCACTTCACTGAGACAACAGCAGGCCGGTGCAGACAGAAGATACGCATGTATGTGGGCTGCTAGGACCAAGTGCAATAAATAAGCCTGTCCAATCCCTTCCAAAAGCCCTGTGCAACTAAGAAATCATGTCTTCATTTTGCCTCATCTCAGGAATATACATCTCAATAGAAGACTCTGTCCAAAATATTCTTCCTCAAATCAGCAACAGAGGAATCAGCTGAGGAATCAACAAGGAGGATTCTGTCTACATGCAGTTGTGTAAATCTTTCTACTCTCCGTTTTCCAAAGTTACAGATGCAAAATCCAGCAGTCTGGGACAGCATATAGATTTATGACTTGGGATTTATGTACTGGCCTGGATAAAACGCAAGCGGATCTGACTTTTGAGGGAAGCAGACAACACGGGGATTCAGTCTACAAAAGTAGGATTTGACTGTGGAAAGCATTCCTTGTGACAGACATTCATGGGAGTTAATGGCACATTTTTTTTTTCAACTTTCCAGAAGGCTTTTGGGAATCAAGCCTTTGTGAAACTTATTTTCTTAGTGATTTTAATTTTCACCTACTTCTGCACTTCCTGGTTTTGACTTGGATTGAAAGCTGAAATACCACAAAAAAGTGATTCTCACCATATTTTCTCAAGTCTGGTTTCAGTCAGGAAGTAGTGGTAATCTTACAAAGAAAGATACCTCTCTCAAGACAGTTTTAGCTCAATTTCCAGAGTTTTAAAATGGTACTGATAGGTTTTACTGAGGCTTAGATAAGCCCTGAATATTTTTAGGGTTATCCAGCCAAACACTCAGACTCTAAGTTCTATATGAATTGCCTCTGACAATTTCAGAGGAATCTGATAGCTATAAACCAATTAGCTTTATTCCCTTTAAAAATATGACAAATTACCTAAGAAAACATGAAACTTGCCTGTATATACAGGGGAAAAAATATTATAGAACTTTCCCATTTATTCATGGATAGGGTTGTAAAGTGAGGGTTATAAAGTTTACCAATCGAATGTTCTCGATTTATACTGATACTTGGAATGGATACAACAAACGCACTCCAGACACCTAAAGTACATCCATATGCACACACAGGGGGCTTTGCCAATTTTTGCTTCATACTGCAAGGCCTCGTCTGCATCAAATGCATCTCCAGAGAATCCTTCCCCACCACGCTACTTTTCAGGAGTAACTTTTCAATGGGTACAACAAAGGCATCTGTACGCACCCATTTGGAAGCTGACCATTTTCTTTGTTGGACAAAAACTGGGAATTGTTTTGGTGTAAGTGACAAGAAGGGACGCGGGTGGCGCTGTGGTGTAAACCACTGAGTCTTGGGCTTGCCGATCAGAAGGTTGGTGGTTCGAATCCCCGCAAACAGGGTGAGCTCCCATTGCTCGGTCCCAGCTCCTGCCAACCTAGCAGTTCGAAAGAATGTCAAAAAGGCAAGTAGATAAATAGGTACCACTCCGGCGGGAAGGTAAACAGCGTTTCCGTGCGCTGCTCTGGTTTCGCCAGAAGCGGCTTAGTCATGCTGGCCACATGACCCGGAAAAACTGTCTGCAAACAAACACCAGCTCCCTCAGCCTGTAGAGTAAGATGAGCGCTGCAACCCCAGAGTCGTCTGCGACTGGACTTAACTGTCAGGGGTCCCTTTACCTTTTTAAGTGACAAGAATTTGGGCACGTGCATTTCAAAGAAGTCTATTGCATTAATTTAAACATTTAGTTTTATACTGATGGTGGTCAAATGATGACGCTTGACCAAGAATGACCCCAAAGGGTTAGTAAAGGGTAATGGGCGCTCCTGCATTTCACATGGCCAGCTTCCAGTAAGAACCCAGTAATGGTCTCCTGCCTGCCTGCCGCCTTTCAACCACCAACCCCAAATTGGTTTTTGATGAAAATGCCCCCCATTTTCATTCATCTTCATTGACTTTGGTATGAACTTCCCTCTAAATATTTCTTGCATCCCTACCTGAGCATTTACAAAGTTTGTATATATTCATTTTATTTATTTAAGACATTTCTATACTGCTTATTTATTCATATTTCTGAGTGATACGCATAAAAACAATTCACAGAAAATGAATTGTAGAGTTGGAAGGACCACGAGGGTCATCTAGTCCAACCCCCTGCAATGCAGGAATCTTTTGCCCAGTGCTGGGCTCAAACCCATAACCCTGAGATTAAAAGTCCCATGCTCTACTGACTGAGCTATCCCAGCAGTCAAAATTAATTGCCGAAACAGGGACATGGACCCTGGACCCTTAGATTAAAAGTCTGATGCTCTACCGACTGAGCTATCCAGGCAATAAGACAATAAAAATAATCATAAAACCAAACATTACCTTAAAATGCCTGATGGAACAAGAAAGTCTTATTCCTGGGCCTGAAGCTCAACTCCACCGTCTCGAGCCCACTAAACCGAAGGCACGGATTCTGGTAGTTACAAACCATGCACCTGAGCCATGGGAGACCACCCACAAAGACTGTCCCCAAAAGCTCAGTGATAAGGTCGGGACATAATGGATCAGGCGGATATTAAGATAACCTGGACCCACGCAGTAAAGAAAAAAATGCAGATTAAAAGCCAATTGTACTTTAGAGAGCTTTCCTACTGAGCATTTAAGCAAACGTTTAAAACATTTCTGTGGTGCAGATAATTTTACAATAGGGCAGAACATAAACCAATACCTGCTTTAGAAGACCCAAAAATTAAAGTTAGGTAATTACCTCAGGTCAAATAACTTAAAATCCACATAGAGAAAATGCAAAAGTCTTATTCATCCTATCAGTAAATATTAAGAAACTAGTTACAGGTAGGTAGCCGTGTTGGTCTGCTGTAGTCGAAACAAAATAAAAAAATTCCTTCCAGTAGCACCTTAGAGACCAACTAAGTTTGTTATTGGTATGAGCTTTCATGTGCAGGCACACTTCTTCAGATATCTGTGCATGCACATGAAAACTCATACCAATAACAAACTTAGTTGGTCTCTAAGGTGCTACTAGAAGGAATTTTTTTATTAAGAAACTAGTTATTACTAATTTCTTGGATATGTATTAACAAATTATCATTTGCCCCATTTGTCTGTCAGTCATTTCCACCAAGGGGACTAATACTGATATGACAGTTTCGTGTAACAATCTATTTTAAATGTAAAAGTTTTTCAGTTCTAATACGTATGAAATCAAGATTTGACTTTTAAAAACCCACACTAATACTCTGAAATGTTTGGAAACCTTGAAAATGTTCTTCTAAATCCTTTTGATGGAAAAGGACTAGGCCTGGAACGTTTGTGTGTTTGGAAGGAGACAACTTCTGTCATTTGACTGAAAACCTTTAATTCAACAACTTGCTAGTATGTGCCAGAACTAATGACAATTGATTTACATTTGTTTCAAGTAACTGCAAAACAAAAAACCAAAAAAACCAACCCACCATACTGGGGAGGGAATTGGCCTTACAATAAATTGTGTGCTTTCTCTGCTATGGCTTTCTGCAGAGGGCTGCCAAGTAACTGAAGTTTTCACTTCTTTTTCAACTGTGGAAGGGGAAAAGGCCCTTAGTGTAATGGCTTCTCTCACTGGTACATCTGCAGTATGTTACACCTCACCTGAATCAAAGTGGAAAAGGAAAGCTGTCTAATAGCAGGTCCTATTTACACCAGATATCAGAGAGCAGGAGAGGTGAATATGAGAGCAGTGCGAGGAAATGTCAGCCTGAGCTGAGGAGGGAAGGCTTTGTGAAGTTTGGTATGTTCGTGTAAGAGCAAAATGTCAGTCAATTCTGCTTTCTTTGCTCGGGGAACACCAGCCAACACTACAAGGAGGCAACTGCAATTATTACCTAGATTGCTTTGTGAAATGCTGACATCTTCTTCCCAGCTTGTTCTTGATCCCAGCATTAAAACCTATCTACTCAGATGCTAGGAATGGGCAGGCGGGGGTATCCTGCCGTCATGGCGGTCGGCCAAAGCCATCCAAAGATTTAGATTATTATAGGATGTCAACAATTTGCATACATGTTGAGAGGTGAGTGTCGACGATGCATGTGCCATTTGGCAAACATTAGCACCAAACCTTATTTTATGAAATAATTGATTATTATGGGAGGGGGGTTGGTAAGGTGATTTCAGCACTGTCTCATTGGGTCCTTTAATTATTATTATTATTATTATTATTATTATTATTATTATTATTATTATTTGTACCCCACCCTCCCCAGGATTGAGATTGTTGTAGAAAGGAATTAGTGCTGTTCTTGGGGTTTCTTAAGTTGGTGAGG
This sequence comes from Podarcis siculus, assembly GCA_034642415.1. Taxonomy (NCBI): domain Eukaryota; kingdom Metazoa; phylum Chordata; class Lepidosauria; order Squamata; family Lacertidae; genus Podarcis; species Podarcis siculus. The sequence goes on along the minus strand of JAXCMG010000095.1, from coordinate 962,666 downwards.
AACTGAACTGGGTACCAAAACAACTAGTTGCAATTGGGAGGCACCAGAAGAGCATGCAGGAATGTAAGTGCAATGCCTTTGTTTGTTTTCACTGTCTCAAAGGCAATAAAATGCATTTATTTTACTCATTTGTATATAAACATAGGAGAACGGTGGTGATTCCAAACTCATCTTTTAGAGGCCGATGTTCAACAAGAAGACTTCTCTCCTTCCACTGCCTTACAGAGAGGTTTGTTGGCATTTTAATTTTGTTTCTAGGAAAACGCCTGGCGCTCCACAGACTCTGTTTGTTCTGTCTTTCCTTTCTTTCCCCTCCACATTGCTTATCTGAATATATATGCCTGCCCTTTGCTCAGATTTATGGGTTGGGGCAGTGCTGTGTGTATTTACAGTCTCCTGACCTGAAGACCTGGAGCTGAACAAGCGAGGGAGGAAACCAGGGACCGTTCCATAAACAAAGACAGATATGAGGGGGAGGAAGGAGGAGCAGCTAGCACTTAACATTTTTAACTTCTTGACCAAGTGAAGGAATTAGCGATTAGATTAGAGGCAAAGAAAAATGAGAAACATGGTTAAAGATCTTTTGGGGGAGTAAGAGATCTGTTTGGGATCTGGGGTGCGTTCTATGTTTCTTAAGAGAGAACAAACGCCAAGATAGCCGTAATGAACTTATTCAAGTTGTTAAAAATAAATAAATCAAGGTATGAACAAGGTTTCAAAAGTTTTAAAGGCATTTCGGTCAGAGCCACTCTTTCTTTAGATGAAATAAAAGGAAATCTTTTAAATGCAGGCCAAGGTGGAAATGCAAGCTGTTACTGAGGCAGAGTTTGGTCATGATGAATATCTCCTATTTTTCATGTTTCTTTCAGAGTTTTTTTGAGTCAAGGCTTGTTTCGGATAAGATGAGCTGAAGCTAAAAATGGGGACGTCTTCCCATTGTAGGCAGCGAATGCTGAAAAAGTGACAGTGATCTGAATTTGGAAAGAAAATGTAAGTTTGAAGAGAACCTGCAATTCACACAATGAAAACACCGTGTTACTGTGATGAGCATTTGGGATGAAGCACTAAACAAAATGGCATTTGTTTATTCCAGATTCCCTTTCACTCTAAACAAACCAATGACTAAGTATCATTGATATATCTAAGCAGAGACCAATATTTGAATATTTATTTTACAGACATGTCATAAAAGTTTATTTTACAGACATTTCTTAAAATTGAAATTGTCTTTTATTTTTTGGGTGCAGGGGCGGCAATTCTGCTGTAAATTATTTCCCGTTACTTCAAAGGTGTCCTCGTTCTATTTAAAACAAGTTGCAGGCACACTTGCCCTCTCCTTACAAACCTGGATAATCCGTTTTAAGCTTTGCTATTTGAGTGAGTCTGCTTCTCACTCATCAGATATGGCACATTCAAATGCATTAAATTTCAGGCTATACTTTTTACAACTACTGTGAACTGAACGCAGTGGGTGGGTGGGAAGAATTGGTTCGTGAGGCTTTATCAGCTGCAAACCCCACACTTGGGTAGCGAAATCAGACGAGTCTACAGTTAAGAGATTGGGTCTACTTCTTAATAAATGTAAGAATTTGGTATTGTTCGCACTGGTGCAAAACTGAGAAGGGCCAACTTAATAAGCAAATGGATGACAGAGCAGGTGAGCAATGTAATGTGCAAAAAATCCCAAAACACATTCCTCCCTGGAATTTGTTTATTTTTAAATGTTTTAGGGTCAACATTGCAGCTCTCTGCTTGCAGCCAGGCAGGCTTGCAAATGCAGGCGAGGGAGGCACTGCCGGTGAGAATTTTGGAGGCGATTACTCAGCTTCTAACCTCTTCTGCTTTATTGTTTGTGCCGATCTCCTCCCTTTGCCAATCAAATAATTCTGCTGCTGCCCCCCCTTTTTTTCGTATGGTGCATCCCGTAGCAACAGTGCATTTGACTACAACCATTCTGAACAGAGACCCATCTCTCTATGCCAGGGGAGGGGGGAAAGCACCACAAAGAACATTGAGATGAATTACTCCATTTTATGAGCCATAAAAGTTTTATTCATCTTGACACTGAAACAGGTTTAGGCAGTGAGTTGACACGCCTTAAATAAATAAGTGGAATTAATTCCCCAGCTCTTGAAACAATAGGAGCATGCCTGTACTGCGGGACAGCTGCCCACGTTGTTTCTCCTTGCTGCTTGATATTGATATTATTTGTGTGTTTTTGTGCGCAGCTTCCTCTGGGGTCTGCTTGATCCACTTCAGATTCTTACCCTGTTTTATTAGAGGTTGGAAAAGGTTCAAGACCTGGTTGTACCAGCGCTCCCACCGACGGCTCAGGAACCAGTTTGGCGTCTGGTTTGTCTGTTGTTTTACTGCTGACCTTCAAATCAACTTTCACCCCTGACCCTCGGAGGCATCTATCATGACAAGAAGCTGTTTAACACAAATGGTGCCCATTTATAGGGGAAGAGAGTCCGAAAATTTCCTTTTTATGAAGAATTGGGGGGGGGTGCGCACTGCGTTGTGTGTTTGGATTATTATTATTATTATTATTATTATTATTATTATTATTTTTCTACCCTTCTTTTCTCACTCACCACAGGTGAAATCCCTCCTAGCAGCTGGCTTATGAAATAATGTGAGGGGAGGCCTTAATGAGCTGAAAGCACCCTCAGCTGGAGATAAATATATGCAAATGAGATGCACAAACAAAGGCGCCTGGACAGAGAAATATCTGCAATTCCGGCAAAATGCTGCCTGCAGCTAGAAGATGAACAGCTTTGATAAAATGGTAACAGAAAGCACCTTTTTATCCCGCAGCTTGTTTTACATTGCAATAGACCATTGTCACTGTGACCCATCGGAGCAGGCAGAGGGGGGACAGGGGGGTGGGAGTCTTTAAACACTTGTTTTTAAGACATTCGTGAAATATAATCAATGTGCTTATTTCGTTTTGGAAATGGGTATTTTATTTTTTTTCTCGCTGGAGATGGTCAGGTTTATTTTACCTCTTCTTTGAGGACATTGCATTCAATACTGTGTTGTTTCGGTATATTTCACCTGCCGGTAAATGTTGCTGCATAAGGAAGATTAATTTGTTGTTTGAGATTTTACTGGGAGAAAACTCCCAAGTGGACAGCTAGTGAGAATCAGCATTGGGGCGAGAGAAGGTGTGGAGAAAGCCGGCACTTAAATCGTTTGCGGGAAAAGCACCCAAAAAGGCAGCATTAATGAAGGCAATCACGTCTCTAAATTCAAAGACAGACATGAAACATGATGATTTTAATAAGCTTTTAAAGGCAATCTCTAACTTTCCGAAGGCTTCCTTTGCAATGTGATTGTTTGGGATTCATATATTGCCAAACACATTCACTTAAATACGTTTCCAATGCATATGGTGGAAGTACCAGATCTTTAAGAAAACATGTTGGCTTAACGTCTGAACTTTTTGCAGATTTAAGGACATTCTCAGAACAGTACACTCTGCATGACTGAGCCATGTAAAGTTTAACTTCAACCCATCTATTTTTGCTTGGCAATTTATGATAGTTAAATCCTCTTTGGATATAAAAATATAATTTAGAAGCTTGTTAAAAAAAAAAAGTTGCATGAATCAGTAATGTATAAATCTAAACACAATATACCGGTACCCAGCCTTGTAAACTGATACTTTTACATGGACTTGTTCATTCGGGAATTGTCTTTCAATTTTTTGTACATAGAAAAAAAATCATTTTAAAGAATTCTTATAAAGTCTGGGTGTTTTCAGCTGCTACTACGAAAGTTCCAAATTTTGGAGTCTCAAATTATTTCCCCCCCACACACACACACATGTAGTTATCTGTTTGGGAGAGCTTCATTTTTTAAAAATACAATCATATCAATACAGATGAAAATAAGCATTTCCATGTGCCTGTGTGCCTGTGTACACATGTATGTAATATTTTATATAGCATACAATACTCTTTTATTAATCCTAGTTTCTGCGTCTTTGGAGCCTCAAGAGTTAAACGAAGCCTGGGTGTATTAAGAAGGATTTCTCCTCCCACCCAGGTTTGAAGCGGCTGCATTATTACATTCAGTTGCTGTTGTTTAGAAAGGGCAAACAGCATCTTAGGCACAGAACGATGAAATTACAGCTGAGATTTAGGTTAGCAAAAGCAGCCTTCCGCAGGCTTTTATGATTCATTATTTCCCATTAAATACAGTATTAGAAATGTACACCAGATAGCTCATGGTTGCTGCTCTCAGAGCACATTATCTATATTACGCAGGCCTGGGGAGCAGAATTAGAAAACTTTTGGGGAATGAGCAATATGTGTTTGCTGATAGAAGTACCATATGGCTCATCTTCATCAATTGCTTTCATTGCGACTCGGATGCTGAAGAAATTAAAGTTTTATTTGATGTGGCACAGCTTAATGAACTGTCTTCTGTTAGGAAAATTGAATATGTTTCCTGTTATTTGAGTGCAGAGCCCTCATGGTTTGCGGCTGATGAGGGATGCATTATGTATTGTTTATTTAGCATTTTAAAAACAAAAGCAAAAATCCTGAAGAAAAAATGGTTTTGCATTGAAGTTATATTTTCAAATTTTTATCCGTGTATTGCTTTACCTCATCCTCACATTCAATTTATTTTCTGCCTATTATTTAAATGCCAGAATGATTGTACCTTTTAAAATGGTCTTTGATATGCAGTGTATATTATATATCTTGTCTAATTTCCACATTATCATTTTTAAGGAATATAGAATCACCATTAATAAGAAGGAAACACATCTTATCAGTTTGATTTGCTTAAATTTTGATGACGCTGTTTCTATCCCACCACCACTGAGGAGTTTTAAATGCTTCAGCAGTTTGTGTTGAGATCTGGCTTCTGTGAACATAAATGCCAAAAATGGGACAAAGGAAAAATCTATATGACTGCCCCCAGAACTCTGAAAATGTCTGAACATTTTCTAAAGGAGACATCTGTGGATTGCACACTTACACCAAGTTGTTAATGGCAACATGGTCAAAATGGTAAGGGAATATAATGAAAATGTGAACTATTATCCAATGGTCTCTTTCCATTCTGGTTAATTAAGTTCCAGCAACAGAGATGAATTTGGCATAAAAACTGTAAATATAAGATGTTTAAAATGATGAGAAGCAATCAAACACAAAAGATAACGTTTGACATTTGTAGCAAAGTTGTATATTACGGTAGTTAAGTCACTAATTAGTGGCTCAACACAGACATGTTTTAATTGGGGGGGGGGGAGGAGAGGTATTTGAATAACTGGAAATTTTCCAAGGTCTTTGAGAGTCAGCTTTGATCAGAGAAAAGGAACCCCCCTCCTTCTCCTAAAGCTTTTCTGTACTTGCATATCAACCATAAATAAATAAACTTTAAAAATAAAAACGTTTAGATGAGCCCATTTTTCCACATCTTGCAACACTCGGGAGTTATTTTTCCAAATGTAAAAAGCTATTTGTCACTTGCCTCTTCCGGTTTTTAATTATTTATTTTATTTTTGATGGGATCTGGCAAATACTACCATTATACAAATTCTGTTGGAATCCAAATACTATCCATTAAAAGAACACTTTCTGTTGTGTTTATAGTATTTATGCCAAAACTTGCAGCTTTTGCTCAGGAAAACTTTTACGACTGACATCACAAGGCAGTTCATATGAGGAGTGTCTTTGTCTTTTGCTGAATAGCTGCTGGGCAATTCCAGGATACTACATGGAAACCTGTCTTGGAGAAGAAATGGTGAAAAGTGATATCCTCCTTTGTTTTTCGTTCTACACTTGCCATCTTTAAGCAGTCACAACTGTCTTTCCCTGTGATCTAGAATTAACTAAATTGCAACGAAACAGATGCAAACATGCAGAGCAAGGGCTGCTGAAGCCACACAAAAAAGTTTGGTTTAAAACGGTGGCGTTTCTTAGTGAAGAAGATGGTGCGTTTTATGAAACACTCTTCCATGACAGGCACCTCCTTTGAGGAACACCATTATGCATTGTTATCAGCGTGGTGTAATTTGACTGTTGACAAAGTATCTGTGGCAGTGAGAATGAAAGCAGTTAGAAGTGTGTCGGATTGTAATCAAAAAGATGCTTAGCTGTGCAACACTGCTTCTTGAGCAGATTTGAATCAACATTGCCTTGAGGGGACATGCACATACAAAAAAAAAAGTCCATTAATTTTTAGTGAGAAAATTAGAGTGGCACTTGATGAAGTGAAATTTGACATGCGTTAATTGCTCCACAGCTCTTCTAATTAGAGATTTTCAAATTCTTTTACTCCTGTCAAAGTGATGCCACATTGTCTTAGTGGACAAAGAGTAAAATTACAAATTGGGCGGATCAACACGAAGTAATAAGACTTGCTTGTGGTTTATTTTGCTAATGTCAGGATTTGAATTTTGTGGCTCTCCTTACAGAAGTGAGGCAGGAAACTAAGAGAGAAAAGAGCATTTTATTGCAACACTGTATTACTGTATAATAAAACAACTTTCAGTTGCTGTCTCATCAAACCTGTATGGTAAACGAAAAATACAATGTACTGAATTTTGAACTACACCTTCTTAGCCTAATTCACGGCTTAGTAAATATGAATTGCTGCTATATTGAACTTAACAGGGTTAAACCTGATGTAAGTCCCAGTATTCTCTTCAACTGGGCTGTGGATCAGGCTGCTAATAGCTTATCTTAAGCCATATGACCTCTTCCAATTCAATTTTTGTCTGTATTAAAACAAATAGGGAAGTGCAGGGACTCATTGGTTCTTAATGTACATTTTAAATATGCAGTTTAATAACTGAAGACAAACAAGAATACAATGAAATTCGCATTTTCTCTAGGGCAGAAACACAAGTAAGCTGAACCATACCTCTGGTATTATCTTGCAAAATAGTAAATGTACAGTATTGCAAATGCAAAATGGATCTTAAAGGGTGATTTTAAAGCTGCTGCTCTTTGCTAGCCCTTGAACCCTTTCTTAATTCATTAACTTATTGAATTTTTTTTTTCAATTTTCCATTTTCGTGCAATAACAATATTAATGCCGGGGCCAAGGCTTGATTGGAGCTAAATTACTTGTTACCTGCTGGCATTTATTTATATGGCATTGAATTATAAAGCTTTGCTATTGTCATGCCTTGGGCGAATTGTTTATGACACCAGTAATAGGAGTAATTGTTATTGTTGAAATTACCTGTCAGCTCCCCATAGCAGTGGCCCTTGTCCCACTGACAAATAGTGACAGGGGAGAGGGATCCTCCACGCGTCCCCCTGATGACTTCTCCTCTGATAATAAGGAGTGCAGGGCCTCTGATAATTTGCCTGTCACTGCTGAGTGTGGCTTAGAGAGAGTTGGCCAAATTGTTGTCATTCACTTTGACAAAGACAGCAAAATGCTCTTGAGCAGGAGGGAGGTTTATCAAAATAAATGAAATTGCTTACACATCCTTTGTTTAGATTCCACCCCCTTCCCAGTGGCTTTGTATGAGCCTTTTAAAATTGCAATACATTTCTTATCATGGCTACTCGAATCCTCTGCGTGCCACAGAAGAAGCCTTTGGCAACTTGCTGTCTGCTAAGAGAGAAATATTCTCCAAAGGCGAATCCACCCAGAATGGTTAGTTACACTGAGCTCAATAATTATAAGCAAAATGTTTGGTTCTTTTAAAGCAGCTGTTTGTTTGTTGTTGCATGTTGTCATGTGTGTCTTTATCCCCACACCCTCTGGTTTTGGGTTTTTTTATATAACTTCAGGCAAAAAGCTCATAAACAGATTACTGCTTTAACACTGAAATTGCAGTTATTCTCAGCTTCTGCCTCCTTAAATCATGATGTCTGCCTCGGAAACCGGGACTCTTCCTACAACACCATGTGATTCCTGCACAGAAATTAGTATGTCCTCTAGAGGAAAAGCTTTAGCATCTTAATAAGCAAGGACTGTTTTCAGTCACAGGGAATTGGTGCTCACAAGGAATGCGAAGAAGCAAAGCAGCTTTGCTGTGCAGCGAAGACTTTTGCTTTTCTTAAATCCTCTGCCTGACCGGTGGAATTGGGATGATGTGGGCTGCAGAGAATGGTCATATCTGTCAGATGTTTTTAACCAATTGGACTGTGCTATTACTGAGAAGTGTTCTCTGATTTCTTCAACACATTTGCCAGCTTATAGCTGCCAAAGCTGATCGTACATTTACGATGTTCCAAACAGGATATCCTTATAAACTCCCTCTCGGTCCAGTTGAATGGATGAGGCCGGTTCCTTCTTTTAACCCATTGTTCTGTGATAGCAATAATTACCTGTATCTTGGTCTCCGTCAGCTGGCCAGATCAGTACCCTTTGCCTCCAGGGCTCCTTAAACTTGTCCTTATCTGATGAGGAAAACCTATTTAACAAGTCACTGTTGTTGCATAATTTCCTTGGCTCTCACAATGTGGTTTTGTGGATGTAAATATCTGCAGATGAGAGCTGACTGTACACAGCTGGGACAGGCATTTGTTTACACGGATGCTGTTTCTTCTGAAATCAGGTTTGAATCCTGAGAGAACTTGTGGGTGTGATGCTAATCCACTTCACATGGCTCAAGGGGGATAACCACACAAGGAAACAAAATGTTTGATCCACAAACCAGTTAAACTCCCCTGCTCGGATTTTGGCCTGCCAATAGCAAAGCCTTAAACTGTCTATTCGAGAAAATGGTCTCATTGGAGTAAAAAAGGAGAGCTCCAAAAGTAAGTGTTTTATATATGCCAATTAGCTGTAGAGGATTTTCTTGAGAGTCCTGTGGACGTTAGCAGGACTAAATCCACCTAAATCTAAATATTAACTGGTTATATATTAGGCTGCTTGATAGACATTCTCAGAAAAAAATAATTTTAGCAAAATTATCAGGTACATTGATTTTTACCCTCAAAATGAGCATAGTGAGTTAAAAGCAGACAACGTTCATTTAAGTGGAGAAATATTATGATTTGTACGTTAAAAAAAAGGAAACGTCCTACATTTGACTAAAAACACTTTCTTTAAAAAAACATTACAGATATTTGAGGATCAATATTTTAAAGATTGCTGTTTCACTTCATGTAATGAAGAGGATATATCCTTAAAGTGCTGAAAGACTTATAAAGCCTAAGATTCAGGTAGCTGGTTGTTGTTGTTGCATAGTATAATCCGGAGGCGGGAGCTAGTTGAGAGCAACATATGTAGTCCCAAGAGGAAAAATACAATGGAAGATGAAGATATATATTTTAAAACTTGACATATTTCATTGTTTCACTTATCTGTACCAGTTGATGTATTCTTTTATTAGGTTTCCTAGAAATCTGTGGCATGTTTTTTTCTCCCTAAAATCACAATACATCTTAAATGGATTGCATTATTCCAGCTCACTTTGACGTGCACTTATTAACTGTACTTTTATTTTTATCTCTCCTCTCCCCCACCACATCTTTCCTCTCCCTGCCCCTCCAGCAAGCACTGAACTATATATAATTGCATGTGGAAATGCAAATGTAAACTTTTAAACATTAAAAATTGGCTATGAAGGTGTATTATTAAAGTGATAGAACAGCAAATCCATTCCTTTTTCCTTCCATGAGGAATCTTGCAGCCTTCCATCCTTGTCAAGGGAGATTGGACGAATCACTTTTACTGTTCTAAATAAGGCAATGCAATGTTAAGAAAAACGTCAGAAACAAATCTCTCCGGATTAAAGTAACATTTCTGCATCATGTCAGCCTCAATAGCCATGCTTAATTTTTTGCATAAATTTGGTGAGCTATTCCTTGCTTAATGTTCAACATATAAACAAGCAACAATTATTATTATTATATGTTTAAGATTGCTGTGGATGATAATACACAGTGAGCATTGTTGTTTTTCTAACCTTGTGTTATTTTTCAGGGTGCATTTTGTTATAGGCTATAAATAAACTGTAAACTATACAATAACCCATAAAAGAAACTTTATGTAATTTAATATGAATGTGCAGCTTAGGGAGGAAAGGAGGGGGATGATAAGTTTCCCCCCCAAGTTACTCCCATGTTATTTTTTTGAATAAACTGGATTAACTGTACTTAGAACAGCAGATAAGGAACATATTTCTGTTGGCTGAAAACATTCTTGAGGATTTACACAATCATTGCAATGCGTTTATGATTTTGGAGCTGCGTTTTCATATTTATGGAGTATGGAGCACACATATAATAAAGAACATTCACCTACCAAAATCTGGAATAAGAAGTTCATAAATTTAAAAAAAAACGTAAAATTACATTTTAAAAAGGGCTCCCTCCCCCCCCCCCCTTGAATCCATGCTGAGAGCACCTGCTCTAACTCCTGATTTGTTGTAACCTAAATTTTCTACAGAAGTACAGACTCTGAAGCATCAGGCTTGCAAAATTATAGATAATAGTAAAACCAAATGGCAAACAAAATATAAGGTTGACTCTTTTAGGCAAATGGGTTTCAGTGGGCAATTCTTCCCCTCAGCCCTGCTGCCCTAAAAAATGAGAGGTTTTTTAAATAAAATAAAAAAAAAGAATTTAGACAAATTTGCCTCTTAACCTTTAAAGATTTTCTGCCTATGCCTGTATGTCCTTTATTGCATTAATTTTTTATTTAAATTACACCATTAACTGGATATGAATTTATCAAGAATACATATATTGATTTATAAAACACTATCATTAATTATTATAATAGCTAGATGTGGCTGGTATTACAAAGCCATTTAAAGGTTTTTAATATAACTCGGACATACATAGATAGATAGACATTATGGACAAGACTACAATTTAAACTGGCTACCAACAGTTAATGAAATCCATGATTTATATTCTGCTTGAGAGACTGATTAGGTTGTTGCTTTGTAAAACTATTTACTTTTGTGTCATTTTTCAAAGAACGTCTCATTTAAAAAAGAAGAAGAAGAAGAAGAAGAAGAAGAAGAAGAAGAAGAAGAAGAAG
>JAXCMG010000095.1:935954-951682 GCA_034642415.1 Podarcis siculus | reverse complement strand
AGAAGAAGAAGAAGAAGAAGAAGAAGAAGAAGAAGAAGAAGAAGAAGCCAAATAAAATATCATCCCAAATTCACCCAATAGTGGTTTAAATGCTGGGAATATTTTATAATAGGAGTTTGAGTATGTATCATACATGCACATTCCAATTTTAGTGTTCTGCACAATTTCACATGCTCCTCTGCTGAAACAATTTTCTCTTTGGTTTTAAAAGATTATCACATGTATTTTACTCTGTAAAGTGCCCTGCTGGTATAGATTTCCTAGGGTGTACAGAGATATAAATATAGATATAATTTAAAATTGTGGGGAAAAATGGGACTTACCCAAATGCTGCATAACAGACAGTCACAGAAAAGAGTTTGATTTAAATTGCAATCTGAAACAAAGAGGAGGGGAGGCACAAATAAGGAATGATCTAAAGAAGGCCAAGGCATAGAAGACTTTCATATTTCTGACAGTGCGTGAGTCAGTTATGCAGCAAAGCTTTACATCTTTTCATTTTCAGTGTTTCTGAGCTGCTTGGTCGAATGAGTCTCTGTATATGAAACCCTCCTTTCCCCAGGCATGGTGTGTTGCTTTATATGTATGCAGAACCCAGTTAAGTTAAAAGACTACTTCCTTGCATGTGTCTTCAGCCATCATGCGACTTAGGCATATGCCTTGAGTGTTTTAATGAACCAGCCAGCTTCTGCTCAACGCTCTCCAAATTATCTGATCTTAAATAAAATGTGAACTCTTACAACTTGGTTCTTTCTTTCCAGCTGATGTATTAATCCATAGCCTCCTGTGTAACAACCTTACAAAACATATTGCTATTAGATTTTCCAAAAAGTTATTTAAAGATGGTGGCTCATCTTTCATCTGTATTCATATTTAGAGGAAACCTTCTTGGTTCTGGGAAACACCTAATTGCAATGCAACAGGATGGAGCACATTGGGCATGTGGCTATCCACAGGGGGCTGCTGGGTTGTGTACTGTAGAGGACCTCCTATACATGTACTGCTGTGAATTATACAAGGAACACCCAGTCCAGGATGATAACATCATAATTGTGGCTGCTGTGAACTGGCCACAATGTGGACTGGCTGACTCACTTCTCATTACTGTCAGCCCCTGGTCAGTATAAAAGGCTTCCCAGCCTCCACTCGTCCTACAACAATGAGTGTCGAGCCGTGCCTTACTACCAACATGGACTGCAACCCATGTTGTACCGCTGTGCACATCACCAGGCCTTCTGGGCACAAGAACCTAGGCTGCATCACCCTTGCCTTTCAGTAGCTGGCCAAGAATGACATGGCACATCCATGCGCGTAGCTAGGATTTATGTTATGGAGGGCTGGACACCCACCTTTCATCATCCTCTGTCTAGCAAATTCAGAATGAAATGTCTGAACAACAGTTGTTTTAAATTACTCTCTTTTGACGCACACACTCCACTAAGCGCTCAGAAAAATCTGTCAAAACCTTTCTACAACTTCTACTTTTAGTTAAGTGTTTTTATTTATTAACTTGATGTGGGGGGAACAGCAAGCCCCCTGCCCATGGGCACATCATAGTTATGGTCTGATAACAGGGATATCCCCCTCCCCATGCTCAGCAACACTGGTGTGCTGGAATAGCATTGCAACCAAGCAACTTGTTTATGCAGGTGACAACCTATATCCCATTAAATAAATGCTAAAGTTCTAATATAAAAGTCATCTTTAAAGGAAAGAGATCCTGTCCCAGATGCCACAGGTCCCCTGTTTTCAAGAGGGGAACATCACACTTCATGGTATATCCATATAACAGAAGATGGCAAGAAAGATAGACCATGGAAAAATTGTGCGCATCAAAAAAAATGTAGCTCTCACTCTGTATATTCCTTGTAATTTGAAGGTGTTGGTACTTGGACGTTGTAGAAAATACATTTTTGGCACACAAAAATTAATTTATCTAGTAATTCCTTTACAACTGCATACACAAGAACAGACACTGGCAGGAAACCACTCTCTAAAGGTATCTGCTGATTACAAAGATATATCTCGTATAATCTCAACATGATGCAAATTACGCACAACTCGAATTGTAAGGGACCTTGATGGCCACGTAGCAGAGCCCTCTGCTAAATACAGGATCTGTATTGGAACAGATTGGACTTGTTCACACATGTTGAAGTGTGGCCATGCCTGTACCACATAGGAAAGTACTGATGTAAATTAGGCTACATGCAAGTGCACAAGGCACTGGCCACCTTATGGCCCTGAGAGGCAGAAGAAGTGTATTGTCACCATGCAAATTGCTGTTGGCTGCAGCTGGTGAGACAGCCCAATTTCCATAATTGTAGCTGGTCTGGATCATACTGGGGTGGGGAGCTTGTGTGTGTGAACTTGCTTCCACTATGTTCTAATGGAGAGATTATGCATTCTTAAGTGTCTGATTTAGTCCATTCAAACCTTATGCCTCTGATCACAGCTACCTGATGGTATATTTACACAGGCTATAAAAGTACTAGCTTGATAGACTTAGCCGCTGCCCTGATCATTCCTTTCTTTCTTGCCCAACACCTTGGTCTCTTTCCCCTGTTTGTGACCTGCACTTTTTTTCTGGACCAGACACAGGCAGGTTGAGAGGTAATAAGAACCAGATGGACATAGTGCAGAAATTGCCCAAATGTGTATGAGAATGTGGGGAGCTGTCAGGCATGGAGAGAGGCTGGAATTTTTCAGCAATAAAATGGGATTTATCACCCACTCTACCACAGTCATTGCCGACAACCGTTTACCTTGACAGGAATCCCATACCAGTAGGCCACTCTGATGCAGATTTTTTTTCCTCCCAAAGAGTGATGATTGGTATTTGTTCTAAGGCTCAAATAGCCTGCACTGAAGGTGAAGCATTAGGCCAAAGTCCTGTATTCCCTACTGAGGCAAATGGACCTGCTAAAATAAGTTCCTTCCACAAGAGCTGTGTAATTGAAACCAGAGTGAGAGAATTTGATAAATGGCTTGACCCTGAAGGAATGTTAAGGTCATAAATTTTCATTGCGTTCCCTTCCACCACCACCCCTTTATTTTTTTAATATATTGATTATAGTTAGTATTTGTCTCAGGATTTTTCAACAAGCTTTCAGATCATCAGACATTGTCCAAAAGCAGTGCTGCATGGGAAGTGAAGGGTGGGAGGTTAAACAACAATTTTAAAAGCTTCAGGTGGTTCTTTACCCTTCGCTTTTGCAAGGATGGACAAAGACACCCAGCCCAGTGGTATTGACGGCCGTCATCCTTGTACTACATTAATTAATGCCATGGAATGGGGCTGCAGAAAATGCAATTCAACATAATAATGAATATTATATTTTCACAAATCGTGGTGAACTTTACGAATGCACAGGGGGGGATTAAAAGGTTTGCATATCATTTGCAATAATCTAAATTTGATTTGATGTCTTATCAAGAGTGGCAATAATTTCATTTTATCTAAAAAAAAGAGCTATGGTTCTGGGTATTTGTTGCATAAAGTACACATATGTTTTAGATTTTAAAAAGGTAAAAAAACCCAAGAAAGGCTTCAAGAGGTGGGGGAGAGAAAAGAAAGGAAGCCGAACAGACACCAGCAGCTTTCTTACATCTGCCACTATCACTAAGGCTGAAATTATACATGCATTTTAAAGTGCTTTAATTATCACTCAGAAATCTTCCCCCACTTCATTTAATGTGCATTATAACAATTTACCAGTTATGTTACTCCTGATTTAAATATCTCACCCACCCTGCAAGGTCAACCCCCCACTTGCCTATCCTGAAGGCTGCCTGCTATCCCACCTTCATCCTGCAAATCATGGTAACACGATCCATTCTATCCCCGTGACAACTCTCCTGAAATCCCAGAAATATTCCCTTTGCTCATCCCATTGCCGTGTACTACACCATTCTCCCTACTCCACAATGAAACTGACATAAGGGAAGGAGAGGGAAGCCTTATGAGTTCCACTGGTGCTCATAATTGATTGATTGATTGATTGATTGATTGATTGATTGATTGATGCTGTGCCCACCATGCTGGTACACACACATGTCCCTTTGAAGGTAAACAACAGCAAAAGCTCCCTTTCCCCTCCTCACAGCAGCAGCGATGGCGGAAAGGAAAGGAGTGAACTTTGCTTAGTGTTAGTAAAACTGCCTTGAAGCTGCTTTCTCCTGAACTGGTCAATTTCAGCAGAGACCACATGATGAGGACAGCTTGAGGACATCTGCATTGGTGAAGCTGACAAAGTATTTTCCTCCTGCATCCATACAGGGGAAACAAAGGCTTTTCCAAATGTGTACAGTTCTATGGGAGGTGGGGAGAGTGATGGGTGGAGGACTGAAAATGCACTTCAGATGGAATGCTCTGGTCAGAGGTCTATTTAAGAACATGAGGCAAGTGAATTTGGAATAACAGAATACCTACACACCCAGTGGGAGAAAGACTTTTTTTTAAAAAAAAAAAGGGGACATGCTTTAATTTTAATGAAATCCAGCATATAAAACAAGCTAAAATGATAGCTGCAGAGCATAATCTGTTACTACGATTATGCTTCATAGTTCATTTCCTTTTTATGTTTGTGGGTGTACCTGGAGGTAATGTAGACACCTACATTATAATGTGGTATAATGCAGTATAATGGACGTGGGTGGCGCTGTGGTCTAAACCACTGAGCTTCTCGGGCTTGCCGATCGGAAGGTCGGAGGTTTGAATCCCCATGACGGGGTGAGCTCCCGTTGCTCGGTCCCAGCTCCTGCCAACCTAGCAGTTCGAAAGCACACCTGTGCAAGTAAATAAATAGGTACTGCTCCGGCGGGAAGGTAAACAGCGTTTCCATGCACTGCTCTGGTTTAGGTGTTCTGTTGCGCCAGAAGCGGCTTAGTCATGCCAGCCACATGACCCGGAAAAACTGTCTGCGGACAAACGTCGGCTCCCTCGGCCTGTAAAGCAAGATGAACGCCGCAACCCCAGAGTCGTTTGCGACTGGACTTAACTGTCAGGGGCCCTTTACCTTTACCTTTTTATGTTATAATGTTACATTACATCTAACAGGGATGCCATTTTCTTGAATTAACTCTAAGGGGTATGTCCAATGGTTGTGTAAGGAGAAGACAGCTCACACAATCTCTCTCCTCCCTGCGCCCCCAACTCACATTCCTCCACACACACAAAATGCTCTGCATAGAGACTAGTGAAGCAGAACTTTACTTACAGAATACATTTCTATCTTGCTTCTCCATGGCTCAAGATGGTGTAAGAAAAGAGCATAGCACTTACTTCTCATGCAAAAGGCTGCAGGTTCACTCCAGGTGAAACACTGGGCAGCCTCTGACATTCAGTGTTGATGATGCTGAGCAAGGTGGACCAACGGTTTGGCTTGATATGAGGCACTTTCCTATGTTGCAAATCTGAAGGCATCATGTGCACTTCAGAGCTCTTGAACCCAGAAAGAAATATATATATAAAAATTGTCCAGTAGCACCTTAGAGACCAACTAAGTTTGTTCTTGGTATAAGCTTTTGTGTGCATGCACACTTCTTCAGATACACTGAAACAAAAGTCACCAGACCCTTATGTATCTGAAGAAGTGTGCATGCACACGAAAGATTATACTAAGAAAAAACTTAGTTGGTCTCTAAGGTGCTACTGGACAATTTTTATATATATTTCGACTGCGTCAGACCAACACGGCTACCTTCCTGAATCTAGAACCAGAAAGGAATGAGAGTCACTATGAATATTTTCACAAATCCAGTTACAGATAGGTAGCCGTGTTGGTCTGCCATAGTCAAAACAAAATTTTTTTTCCCTTCCAGTAGCACCTTGAAGACCAACTAAGTTAGTTCTTGGTATGAGCTTTCGTGTGCATGCACACTTGTATCTGAAGAAGTGTGCGTGCACACGAAAGCTCATACCAAGAACTAACTTAGTTGGTCTTTAAGGTGCTACTGGAAGGGGGAAAAAATTTTGTTTTCACAAATCCAGAACAGCAACCCTGGACAAGACCAAATATGCATGTTATTACTTCCTTGTGATTCTATTTAACTTTGATGCTGATTTCTTAATATATATCTATACAAAAGCTCCCAGAACATTTTACATTAAACATAAGTGCAGCACTAAAACAGCATTATAAGACGACACAACATTCATCAATAATATACAGTTCTGTAAGAACACCAGTAAAAGCCAAATCAGCTTTTACAATGCTAAAAAGCAAGATTCTCACCAAAAGAAAATAGGATTTGCCTGCTTTCTCACAGAAGGAGGAAAGGCGGACAGACAAATCTCCCTGAGCAAGGGAATTCCATAATGGAGGTGCTGCTTCGAAGAATTCCACCCACTGATAGTAGGTAATATTTGTAACAGGCCCAGATCTGAAACTCTTAATGAAAAGGTAGAACTTCCTTCAAGAACTATGATTTCTAGAAACGAACAAAAGTGTAAAGGGTATCCTTTGTAACACTTTTGTTTGTTTTCTTGCAAAATAATAGTAACAACAACAGTAATAATAGTGTTTCTACTTATATTTTCCAATCTCTTAAAATGAAGAAAATCAGCTGGAAATAACAGCCCTACATGCACTTCCATACACTTGAATATTCCATTTCCAGGTTTGCATGCAGTATAAGTTCTTAACTCTATTGCCGGGCGGGGGGGGGGGGGGGAAATATCATCCAAGAAGGCAAAGTAAAATGGCCCGTTAGAATGAAGGTTCTCATATGTTTCTGTATAAATATTTTAATAAAAGTTGTAAAATAATGTGCATTCCTCTGTTTTATGCAAGACAGGCTTAGGATCAGATAAGCATATAATGCAGATTGAATGTATGTTTCTGGCTTGATTCCTCTTCGCCACCAAACAGAGAGAGAGAGAGATTAAAATGTTTCTTTGCGCTCACACTCAGGGAAATTTTGTGGCCAAGCTGTTTGAAAGAAGGAAAAAAGTATAAATCTCAGAAATATAAATAAAATATGAAGAGAAAATGGCTTCAATCACTAACATTTTTGTAAACTAATGTTCAGCTGATGCAACTCAATTTTATTTTGCATCACATTAGTGTCATGGTGGTAATGACTGGCCTTTATTCACTAACAGTTTGAGTCAGCACTTTGAGACATTTTTCAAATTAGGTCATACGGCAAATTTGTAGCTGATACAAAGGTTGATTAAAAAGAGAGCTCCACAATTTTAAAGTGATGTTGTGTAGGGAGAATGAAACCGTGTGGGATAGTTCCAGGAAATGTGAGCTGCTATAAGCTTAGCAAAAAATAATGTATGGCAATAGGGAGTGGAGAATATTTCTACAGAGTGCTTGAAGTAATTCACATTTACAATTTAACCAAGTCCTCTGTCTATTATGCCAGACTTTTATTATGGGCCCTGAAAACAAGCAATGAATTACAATAAGGACACAGAGAGATCATCTGTCTTCCTGTTACAATGAAACGCAACCCTCCTCTTTGCATTCCTTTGATCTTGTCAATAAAGATCATTTCCCAGTCAGACCCGTTTTACAGAAGTTCCAACTGCCTAAAGTCACAATGAGACCACTTACCTACAATGCAGCAAATCTGAGACTAATTTGCTGTGCATATTCATGCTGAAAAATTAGCACTCAGGTCGATTCATTACTTGTTGCTGGGATAAGATTTCTCAGCTCTGCTTTAATCCAGCATTCTTAGCATCTGAAAACTTGGGCAAATATCACTAGCAGGGGGAGGGTGGAGAATGCTAGGTGCTCAGTATCTTTGAAACACATCAACCTCTTTTGAAAGACCCTTCGATTCTTTAGAATCCTGGAGCACACCAGTTGTTTGTTACCCTAACACAGGGATCATTGCCCTTGCATAGATGTAGCGTAATGTCTGAAGCAGGGCTGTCTTACCCATAGACCCATAGACGCTTGGCGCCGGTGTGCCAAGTTCTGGAAGGCGCCAGGCGAGAGTCCGGGGAACACCGAATGAGTGCACCGAGAGAGGTGCCGAATTCTGCGGGGCACCAGAAGGCTAAAGGGGAAAAACCGAGCTGACGGTTGGCGGGAGTGGCACACGTGCGCTTGCTTGCTCAGCGCAGGCATGCTCACTTGGTGTGCTCACTCGCCCAGTGGGTTGAGGCGCAGGCGAGCGTGGTGCCCCTCCTGTTGGCGTCTTTGAGCCAGGCATCAGGCACCGCGGATTTCCATTGGGCTGGCTCCCCCGGCCCACTCGCTGCCACGCCAAAGCAGCACCACGCCTGGAGCCTTCACCTGCTGCCAGCTGAGCCAGGAGACGCCACGTCCAGCCTCCATCTCCTCACCACCGGAGCCGCCCTCCAGCCGCTGCCCGCCTCCTCCAGCCCCACAAAGCTGGATGCGTCACCGGCAGCCATCCCGTCCGAAGAGGCTTCCTCCGCCACTGCTGGTGTTCCCGCCCTAAGAAAAGGTTGACAACTCTGGGAAACAGGGGTTAAGGGGCGCCGGAGGGATCTTTGCACCATGGCGCCAGATATGCTTAAGACGACCCAGGTCTGAAGGCCAGCTCAGGTGGGTATACCCAGTGCAGGCAAGTGATACAGGCAAAATGGATACATGGTGACAGAAGATATTCCAGTTTCTGGCCTCTGCTGGAGTTTGCACTGTTGCTGGCCTTCTCACAAGGCTCATCACTGGTTCAGTATGAGCCGCTTTAGATGTTTCTGCAGTCTGTTCCTTTGCATATTTCCCAGAGCAACATCACACGTTGTACAAGTGTCATAATGCAACACACACAGAGGACTATCACACGCTTGCAGCCGAAGCATCAGTTCAAACATTTTAATGTCCGTGCTCATTTTTAGTGTGCCCCTTTTCAGGTGATACCCTCAACCAAGATGCTGCAGATAAGCGGAAGTTGAAGCTTCCACCTTGGATGGCCTCCTGGAGGCCATGATTTGATGCTGCTCTCTTTATAAAGGCTGGGGGCACATTTCTGAGCACCAGAAGCTTGGAAGGGAGATGTGGAATAGTCAGTGCTTTTCGGCGGGGTATGCAAGGGTACACAGTACCAGCACCCTTTTTCCCAAGAAGAGAAGCACAGGGAATGATGAACCTATTTCATCCTTTGTATTATTTGATTAAGAATTGCTGTCAGATTTCCAACTCTATTGCAGCAGATGCCTCTGCGATGACTTGGAAGTTTCCAGTATTATGACCAGTTTCTACAGCCACTGGGTAAATTGTGGGATGCAATCCACTGGGAGCAGTCAAGTACAACATTCCTTGTTTTGCTAGAGTGGACATGCAAGGGAATGTTTGGTCCAGCCAGTCGAAACTTCCTGTTCCTCCTGGCCTGGAGCATCCTTCCTTGCATGTGACTACAGTGGACCCTTCGGATACGAATTAAATTAGTTCTGGGGGGAAAGTCCATAGGCAGAGGTGCCGCTTCTGTGCGCATGCGCGGCATGATTGAGCACTTCTGCGCATGCGCACATGGCAAAAACCGTGTTCGTAACCTGAAAGTTACATATCCAGAGTGGTACATAACTAGAGTAGGTGGGCGTGACCTTTCCAGACCTGGTAAAAGGCCAAGTCACGCTGCTACCTTCCTCTATTCGACCTTCCTGTTCATCCTGCCTGCTTCTGCATCACCCGGACTGTACTGCTGGTTGCCACAGCAGTTCTCTCATATGGGGTAAACCTGTTTGTACATGTTTGTAACTTTAAGCCTAAAGCCTGCCTTCAGGGATCACACTGTGCTCTGCCTGATCGTGAGTAAAACTACTTTTTGTTACTTATGAAAAAGACTTTGGTGTCTTCATTCTTTTAGGAGGGATTCAAAAGGGGTCTTACCAGGAATGTTAGAACATCTCAATCTGGACCAGCCAGATTGAATTGCTTGTTGTCTTGAGAAACTCACACGAGTTTCTGCTGCGTAAGATGGGGAAAGCACTCTGCTAAGTGAAGAAACTTGCTAGCGCAAGTTAGGAAGGAGAGGACGGTCTTTTTATTCGCATATTCCATGGCGAAGGGGATGAGGCTGAGAAATAGTGGCTTGTCCTGTGAAGACAGGGCTGAGGGCTTGTCCACACTTCCTGCCACTCACCACCTGGCCCAGGGCGGGGCTTGACAGGCCTCACAAGGACGGTTGCTGCTACTGCTGTCCAGGAGGACTTGGAGGGGCGCAGAGTTCTTTTTAAAATGTTTTAAAATTTTCTTTTTCCCTTTTGAATTTTTTGTATGTGGGGGGGATGTTTGGTTGGGCTTGGGAATTTGTTTGATTTGTAATTTTTTACAGTTTTTTGTTTGTATTGTTTTATTGTGTGTTTTTTTAAAAAATGTTTTATTTTGATCTTAAGGGGAGGGTTCAGGGCTGCCGGGGAGTGGGTCCCAGCCAACAAAATGTCTGGGGCATCTTCCACAGGGGGGGGATGCACTGGGACAACCGATCTCAGTGATCACAGGTAGGAGGAGGAGTTACGCTAAGACCAGACCATGTCATTACAGAGGAGGTAGGTTTAGTCGTTGTCTGAGGACTCTCCCTGCCTCCGGGTCTGGTCCTGACCGGACGGATACTAGAATCAGCAAGGGATACCCACATGACCTGAAGGTGCTGCTGTGCAATGCCAGGTCAATGATTCATAAGACCACTGCCATCCATGACTTGATCAAGGACCCATAACATTTGCAGGTAGCCCAACATGTGGGTTGGTTTGATCAACATGGGGGGGGGGGTTCTGTGTGGTGCCACACATTCTTGGTCATTTCTGGGACAAACACATCTGGGCGGATGCATGTGAAAAAGCAGCTTATGTCATCATGTCCCCCACACTGAACCACTGCCACAAAGCAGCAGTTTTGGTAGCTTCCATGACATTTCACCATAACAGCATTGAGAGCAGGCTTTTCAAAATATGTTTTGTACATTTGGTATTAGCGGAGATTAAATTAAGCATAAATATTTTTAGAAGTAAAGGGGAAAGGTGGGGGAGCAGAGACCTCTTTTACCTTGAAAACGAGAAGGCTACTTTACATACGCTCTCATATTTTGTTTGCAGCAATGTCCCTGAACTCACATTTTCAAAAGCAGGCAGCTGACTTTCTATCATGTGTTTGATGTCAGACTCAGCAGGAAACCTTACAGTTCTCAATATGTTTCTGGATTCAGTCACTTCACCCACAGTCCTCTGACAGTACAACACCTCAAATCCCTCAGAATGGAAAGGCCCGTCTTATTCCCAGTCGCTTTCAATTTGCATCCGAGGCTGCACTGCAAGTTTTACTAGATGTGAGTTCTTGGACCAAAAATAAGCAAGAGAGGCAGACCACAAGTGGTAAAGGTGGCGTGAGTGGCAAAGATGACTTCGACAAGTGCTAATTTTGAAGAGTACCAGTTTAGGAACACAATCAGCTATCTGTCACAACTGTTTCCAGTATTCAGAAGTGTTTAGAGCCTTTGACCACTAAAATATGGTGCTGCTTTTGCAGCAGTTTACAGACACTCCTGCTATAATGTTGTTTTCATTTATTTGTTTGTACCAATTGAAGTAGTTTCCAAAGACTAGCAGGGAAAAATTAAAGGCTACAATTTTGGTGGAGAACTTTCTGGGAGAAATCAGGGAAATATCTGACTTTTTCCCATCTGCTGTTCTCCTAAGAATACTAAGTGCTCACGTGGCACTTTCCTTCTTAATTGTTCAAGCATCTCACAGGCACACTATCTCAGTAAATCCTTGCAGCAGGCATGTCAGAGAGGACGGTCTTTTTATTCGCATGCAAAGGGGATGAGGCTGAGAAATAGCGGCTTGTCCTGTGAAGACAGGGCTGAGGGCTTGTCCACACTTCCACATGTCCTGGGGATCTGAGCAATTTTCCTCTTCCCCCATGCTTCCTAGTCAAGGGCCCAAGCAGTTTTTGATTTGTCCCGCTGCTTTCCTGGGGAAAACCCACCCTTTAGCACTAAATCAGGGGAAAGCTCAGTCTAAGGAAAACCCTGTTGGCATTTGCTGTGATTCAGTGTTAAAGACTGAGCTTTCCCAAGGGGCAGGACAGTATGGCTGAGCCCCATGTCTGAGACAAACTCTGGATTTTCAGTGCAGAGATCACAGCCTCAATGGCTATGCCACACTGACTCTTAGTGCAGCACCCACATTCCAGGTGTACAAGGAAAATCAGACCTTAACGTATGCATTCCATGAAAGGCACTTCATAATATCTTTCCTTTAGTTCTAGATTCAGGTAGGTAGCCGTGCTGGTCTGACGCAGTCGAAATATATAAAAAAATATTTTAAAAGTCCAGTATCTGAAGAGGTGTGCATGCACATGAAAGCTTATACCCAGAACAAACTTAGTTGGTCTCTAAGGTGCTACTGGACATTTTTTTAAAAAAAATATATTTCGATCTTTCCTTTAGTCCTTGAGAATGTGGCATGTGGATCCTTGCAAGCGAAAAACATCAGCGGTTGCACAGGAATCATTCGTGAATCTTTATTAGTCCACTAAAGGGAAAGGGAAAGGACCCCTGAACTGGAAGGAGAACATCTTGACCTTCCTCTGTGGTCCACAAACCACAGCATTCATCAAATAAGCCTTCAGAGATCCAAGCTGAAATCCTGTGCCCTCCAATTTAGGAATAAATCCCACTAGCTTCCGTAGGGAATTGCTTCCAAAGAAACATGCATATGATTAAGCTTGTGCACCACTTAGAGATGAACATGATCAAGTGGTCTACCGATTGTTGAAATAGATAGATAGATAGATAGATAGATAGATAGATAGATGATAGATGATAGATGATAGATGATAGATTGATAGATAGATGATAGATAGATGATAGATAGATGATAGATGATAGATAGATGATGATAGATAGATAGATGATAGATAGATAGATAGATAGATGATAGATAGATAGATGATAGATAGATGATAGATAGATGATAGATAGATGATAGATAGATAGATAGATAGATAGATGCTAGATAGATAGATAGATAGATAGATAGATAGATAGATCTTAGATAGATAGATAGATAGATAGATAGATAGATAGATGATAGATAGATGATAGACAGATAGATGATAGATGGTAGATGGTAGATGATAGATGATAGATGATAGATAGATAGATGATAGATAGATGATAGATGATAGATATAAATGATAGATAGATAGATAGATAGATGATAGATAGATAAGGTTAGCCTGCGATGTGCACATAGCCTTATTCAGGTGTTTCATAATCACACAACGGGACAGCAGGGTGGCAAGTGCTCCTGCCCGTTGTGCCAAACACACCTCGACCCTATCCACACATTGGGTGCATATCTGCAGCAAGTCATCCTAAGAAATGAACATTGGATGCCCCTGTGAGATCACTGTGTTAGGCAAGCTACGTCACTGCAGAGCCAACCTGTGCTGAACCTCCAAAGGTCATTATTTCAACAGTTTATAGGTAGCTGGAGGCAAAATGAAGTTTCTATGGGGGAAAAGGAAGAGAGGGAAAGGATAGAACTTCATTGTTAAAAAAAGGATTCAAGGGAGCAGAGAAGTTCCTTAGGAACTGAATGAGGTGACCAAGAGCTCTATCTATTGTACAGAGGCTTTTTCTTTAAGTCTAACATTTGCTCACAGTTGTGTAGGACTCAATGCAGGCAAGCGCCCAATCCTGCATGCCCTGAAAAGCTTCTCTATAGGGTTGCAGGACCCTACAGAATAGCAAGAGAGGTGACACTAGGCGCTGCAGGCTGGCCAACACAATCCCAGAAAACGCTTTGTCACACAGCTCCCATTTTCATAGACTTCCTGTCTGTCTTTAAATGAGTGGCTTACAGTTCCTTGGATCACAACTATATCAGGATCACAAGCACTGCTTTTACCTTCTTTGGAGTTCCTCTTTGGTGGAGGAATTGTAGGAGGACCTGAAAACCAGTGTTCTGAAATCCCATGGTTGTTTTTGGTCTACCTGTAAGTGGACAGGATCTAGGCTGCCAGAAGGACACCCAACTATATGGCTGGAAGAATGAAGCTCTTTGTTATTTTTCTAAATGACCTGGGAGGGGGCTTTACTTGTTGCTATCAGCTCTTATCAGTAGACGAAAACCATGTTGTTAACTAAACGTGTTAATGATTTTCTCCCCCCCCCCCCAGACTAGATACTGCTACATTATAGAGGTGAAACATGACTTTTGATGATCAAGCATGAAGTGATTAAATAAGGTTAATCCTCATTTTATATGCTAATAGGAAATTTATAATCTCCACTGCCTATCCAATTTAGCTGTTTTATTCTCTGTTGTTAAAAAAAGTATCTCTTATTAGTGGAAGAGGATATACTTACGTTACACTACAGATGCTATTTTAATTGGGCTCAAGAGTATTGTGTGTAATTAGTCCACTTCTTTAATATTTCATCTATAATTACATGATTAGCAGTGTGCTTAAATTTCATAAAGGCTGCCAATTTCAGTGTCATTTTCCGCCCAAGAAAAAAGTGGACTAGTTTTTGGCTTTCTAACTGCACCAAATAAACCTGATATCAGAAGAAGAGGTCCAAGTTGGCAATAATTTTGACAAATGCTCACTCACCTTTCTAAAAAGTGAGGTTCTGGACCATGAGCAATTGTCACAGTCACACTCTCTGGCCTGACCATGTTCCCTACATAATACACACTTATATAATGGCCACTTGTGGTGCAATAAGTCACTTTGAAGATTCACAGACCTAATATCCTTTTAAAATATAGATAATTCCTATGTCCCTGGGCTAAATTCTACCCAAAAAACCCCAGCAATGTTTCAGGAATGGGCATGAGTGGATCAGTCTGAGCCTTAGTTTTAAATTCAGATGGCTTGTTTGAGAATGGGCCATCGCATCAGGTTGAACATTGACGTGCTGGTTGCAAGGTATAGCTAAGAAAGCCTGGTGCTTTAATTCCATTGCAAAAATGGCCACTTTGGAAAGCTAGAAACATTTTCGGGCCTAGGCCATAATGTTCACAGTGGCATGATCCTCACTTGATGATGGCAATACCAAGTGATAACTTGCGTGCATGAATGGATTGTTTTGGATGTCACACTATCAACCCATGCCACCTCCGAAACAATACTTTTCTATGGTGTCAGTTCACATATTGAGCTTCTAGTCATAAAGGACTGCTTCGCATCACTTGGTTGCTTTGCATTTAATTACTGTACATGCAATGTTTTGTGTCTCCATCAAAAAACATTGTGATTGCAGACAGAAGACTCTTGTTTCACACTCTTGATTTAGACATGCAAGTCATCACGTGGCGTTGCTTCAGTCACATGGTGAATTGATACCAAACATCACAATATTACAATATGACAATATTGACAATGCCTGCTGAAGAATGCCTGCTGTGGTCTGGTGGCCATGTCTGCCAGCAGTATCCCAGAATCCTTTTATGAGAGAACTGCTCAGTCTCTGAAGCAGAATATGCTCCCTGGCACATGAACCATTTTCCTTCTATGTCAGAAAGTAGGAAGACTTTGCATGTTCAGACTTTGGATCACAGCCATTTTCACTCTTTCTCTCCCACTAGAATGAGGCGTTGAAGAGCCCCATTTCCTTGTTAGCACCCAGTTATGTTTACCTTAAGCCTTAAGGTTTAGAGTATGAGTAATCAAATAGTCTACTTATTGAGACACTTCCATTCCAAAATATGATCTCTTTGCCAAAAAGAATGAAAGAGAAAGAAAGAAAGAAAGAAAGAAAGAAAGAAAGAAAGAAAGAAAGAAAGAAAG